>CAUYON010088546.1:0-15741 GCA_963573935.1 Arctocebus calabarensis
TTGACCCTATAATTCCTTTACTGGGTATATACCCAGATGACCAAAAATCACAGTACAACAAAGATATCTGTACCAGATTGTTTATTGCAGACCAATTCATAATTGCTAAGTCATGGAAGAAGCCCAAGAGCCCATCGGTCCATGCATGGATTAATAAACAGTGGTACATGTATACCATGGAATATTATGCAGCCTTAAAGAAAGATGGTGACTTTCCTCTTTCATATTTACATGGATGGAGCTGGAACATGTTCTCCTTAGCAAAGTATCTCTAGAATGGAAGAAAAAGTATCCAACATATACACCCCTAATATGAGACAAATTCTTTATCTTTCAAGTGAAGGCTACAACCCATTTATTACATAGGAAGACGGGAAAAGGGGTGAGGTAGGGAAGGGGAGGGAGAGGGTGGGGGGAGATAGGACAAAGGGTGAGATCACATGTGTGGTACATATTTGAAGGGTCAGAAGAAAACTTCTAAATATGGATCAAAAATGTTTCACATAGTAAATGAGAAAATTTCATGAATGTTATGTCAATCAGGTTGATAAAAATATCTCAGATTGCATGTGAAGCCTGCACACTGTACCCCATGATTGAACTAATGTACACAGCTATGATTCAATAAAATAAATAAATAAATAAATAAATAAATAAATAAACTTATTCTAAACCAGAGAAGATCTCTTTTATAAGGGGTATGATTTAATCTAGAAAGAGTGCACTCTTATCAGGAAACTGTACATGCTTTTAATTATTTTTGTGTCATTTATACTAAAAATTTTAACATATTTTTAGTTTATTTCCTCTTGGAGTTTACAAAAGAAATAGGAGGCAAGCAGGTTGGTCTTCAGGCAGAAAACTAGTTATAAAAAATGCTGACTTAATTAGTTAATAAATTCCAAATTCCTAATTCATATAAAATATCTATAATTCTATATGTCTTATACAGAGCCTCTAGTCAGCTGGAAAAATAAACTGAAACAGAACTTTATTTTCTTTAAACAGTAGAACAACAACCCATTTGTATTAGTTTTATAGCATAATTACTCTTCTTTACTTTTATTGGAAAATAAATGCTTTTCTGGTTGCCATGACCCAACTTAAAGTAAGATATTTTACAAAGATAGCATATGAGTGGGGGATAATTTGTTGCTCAAAGTTGTACATTTGATTAAAAACTTTTTCAATGGAAATTGATGTAAACAATGCCATTATTCTCTTTGTTCATCAATTTTGCTTGAATATATTATAATTATTAAGAAACATGAAATAATAATATGGTTCTGGTTCCCAGAGTTTTATTTAGCACATAACTTAAGCATTTGGGTGGGATTTTATTTTCTTACTCCAGATATAATCAGGCTGGTGCTATTTGTCACAAACCCAAACTGGACAGCTTGATATTTTAAAGCCAGCCCTTTCAATCAATCATTTCTAAAAGACCAATGACATTAACACTACAGGCTTGACACCATGAATTATTCTTAAAGTACTTTAAGAATAAGTTTAAGTTCATTGTGGGAACATTACCCTATTTCCACCAATCAAAATGTTGAAAGAGAAAGGTTAACATTTTCATCAACTGAACAAACAAATATTTGGCATAGACAAATTGCATATGTAATTTCAATGTACTATGTTTTAAATTTGTTCAGATATACTTTGGATATGTAAACTATTAAAATATGAATTGAATTGAATTTTCTCTTTTAATAAGTCATTTTGATGTGAAACAGAAGTAAGAGAGGATATTATAACACTTTTATTTTTATCAGGCTAGTTCTAAATTAATCACACAAAGACAAATATCAGAATTCTAAGGCATATTCCCAAAGAATATTTGAATTTGTGGCACGATAAACAAATTTTGGGTTTTTTCCAAGTTCTTAACCCCTACTTACACAAACGATACAATATCCAGAGAGCTAATTTTCCACATATTTTTACTATTATTCACACAATTTTCCTGTTTTCTAACTGCAGTTTTACCAGTTTGTGCACTTGTTATACCTTGTTATACAAGAACTATGAAACATAACCCTTGGATATATATTTATCAAGTCAAAACCTTCATTCTTCAAACATTTGGATATGAAAAAGGAATCAAATTTTAGGGAAACAAATGAAAGAGACCAATATAACATCTCAGACAGTTTTGTGAAGGACATTGATGCAAACAAAATAGTACTGTTTGCTATTACTACTGCTCCAAAAAAGCAAAGGAATTATTAAACCAAAAAGTAGAAGGAATGTAATATTGGGGTAAAAGTTAATTTCTATTTAAAATTCACCTTATTGTTTTCATTCTTCTCTTTTATTCAGCACATCCAAAAAAATCAACAAAAATAAAGAACAAATAAATGATATTGCCACTGTTCGCGCTAACCTTTAGCCCTCTTATCGAACCGTGAACAGTCATAAACTTAACCTCTGATCATGATGTACAGAATGCATTCAAAACTTGATCCCAGTAAGCTTCTGTTACAGTTCTGTACCTGTCCATTGTAAAGGTATGTTATTTGGTTATGTCAGCTTAGTTTGGTTTTCACTGAATGCTTTTAGATTCACAGAAATACCCCGCTTTTTCATGTTAGACCATCTTGACTTACTTTTTAAATTTGTTATTTACCATAGCTAGAAGTAAAAACTATAAAACACAGAAACTCATTCTTCTAACAAATAATTATAATATGTAATTTGCACTATATCATCTTCTTCTTGCCTCTATTTCTAATAATGATTTTGATTATAAATAAACAATAATGCTTCCTTCATTATTTGAATTTATGAGAGAACATACATTTGGGGTATAAGAAATACTTCTATGAATTTTATGATTTAGAGCTGGGAGGAACTTTATAAACATTAAATAATTAGTTCTCACAATACTGAAGCTTTAATATTCTTACTTTATAACTAGGAAAATGAAACCAGAAAGCTTGTGTTACTTTCTGAATTCATTTGACTGCCTCTCAGGCCTAGCATCAGAACTTGGTGTGTGAACCCAGATTTGTAGGTGTTATGAAAAGAACTAGTGCTAGAGGAATTAAAGAATATTATTTTCAATTAATACACTCAGAGAGTTTGAGAAGATTATAATTTGTGCTTTGTGGTAAGCTGTTGAGAAATGGTTTAACTTTTTATTTTATTTTATTATTTTTTTTTTATTGAATCATAGCTGTGTAACTTTTTGTAGGAATTGAAACTTTGGTAAATTTCATTAGTACATAACAAACTCTAAGCTCTTTAAACTTCACTTTGTGCTTGAATTTTTAGCATGTGTTTGATTTTAGGAGCTGAATTTCACTTTTCACTGAATTCCAAATTCCACAATGCATATTTCACATTCATAGGAGTAACTCAAGTTACTGGAATGAAGTTCATGCTAGTGATAGGATAAAAATATAGAGAGAATTATATGACAATATCTGTGATTAGAAAGAGACAGATTTCTTTGTACAAATAATTTTCTACGCAATACAGCTATGCCTATTGGAAAACAAAAACTTAATGTGAAAATAATCTCAAAAAAAATTAGTGCTGACTTAAGCAGAGCTAAAACTACTTTAAATGAGATGAGAAGCCAGCGGAAGAGCAAATGTGGGAAAGTACTCCGTATCTTATTCCTTGTGCCAAACAGGAGATCACAGCAGAGGGATTCTGCTAAAAAGAGCTAGCAAAAAGAAGGGTAATGAAAAGAAGCTGCATTCTGATTGGAAGACTTGAGTTTTCTCATACGTTCTTTATTTTATACTTTTCTTCCTATTTCAAAATTGAGTTAGAATGGGATAAAAGAACCTTGAATGTCAGAAAAAATCATACGTAAGCTGAAGTTTTGGATTCCAAACTCTGAAGTAAATTTGTCCTTTGTTCTTCCATTTCTAAGTCTCCCATTTTTCAGAGACATAAATGTCTTTCTATCTGTTGATGACTCTAGGCATGTATAGATCATGAAGACATATTAATATACTTACATGCAAGGATTTGAGAATAGGCCTTTCTTTGAAGGCAATTATCTGAACTTTTAAAGACTAAACAAGGACTTTTTCCCTTATTTACCTCAAATGAGTTTATGCTAGTAAGAGTCCTACTCGTTTTATTGTTTTTGATTCCAAGGCCAATGATTTGTTATAACTTCACTTTAAAAAACATATGTGGGGCCAGGTGCCTTGGCTCATGCCTATAATCCCAGCACTCTGGGAGGCCACGTTGGGTGAATTGCCTGAGCTTAAGAGTTTAAGACCAACCTGAGCCAAAGGTAGACTCCATCTCTAAAGATAGCTGGCATTGTGGCAGTTGCCTGTAGTCTCAGCTACTCAGGAGGCTGAGGTAGGAGGATCCCTTGAACCCAGGAGTTTGACGTTGCTATGAGCTATGACTCCAGGGCACTCTACTGAGGGTGACAAAATGAAACTCTGCCTCATAACACACACACACACATATATATATTTGTGCGTGTGTGTATATATATATACAAGAGAGGTTTTCTAGTTTCATTCTTGAACTGCTGATTTATTTACTTATTTATTTACTATCTAGGCTCCTACAACTTTATTTCATGAATGTGCATCTTAAAACACAAAACAATAACATTCCAAATTGAAATTAATGAAGTTTGAAACAAAATATTTAGCCAAAGGTAATTTCTTATATTTTGTAAGGAAAAAAACAGCTCACTTTTACCTGGACCTTTTGTTGGACTACTAGATAATCTCACAGGTACCTTCAAGTTTAAATATTCTAAGAATTAAATGATAATAATGTTATAGCTCTTATATAATGACCATAAAAAAAATCTTTTTAAAATTACCTAAATTCACATTTATACTTTTTTTTTTTTAAATTTAATTTTATTTTATTTGCAGTTTTTGGCCAGGGTTGGGTTTGAACCCACCACCTCCGGCATATGGGACCAGTGCCCTACTCCTTTGAGCTACAGGCGCCGCCCTAAATTCACATTGAAAGCTGACATTCTAAAACTTTAGTCTGACTTGACTGTATTAGCCAGGGTTCTCCAGAGATAAGGAATCAGTAAGATGCAGATATATACAGATAGAAGGATTGATAGATAGATGATTGATAGATAGATAAATAGATAATAGAAAGATAAGAGAATTTACTAGGGGTTTGAGTCACATGTTTACAGAGGCTAAAAAATCCACAGACGTACCCAGAAATAACGTCTTGCTGACTATCTGGGAAACTTTAGTCTAGCCAAGGTTATGCCTAAAATTAACCCTCACACATGCTAATTATTTCTTATAGACATGTGGACAACAGGAGAGCATGTGTTATTTTATAATCTTATGGTATAAAACTTAATTTTGTACTTCATACCTTACAGACCCTTCAGCATATATATGTCCTTGGTAAGTATAATTTTACCTTATAGCAATGATCAAATATGGACTGTTTAAAATGAGATAAACTCTGTCTTGGAAATGTATTTGCTCTCAAATGACTAAGTTTTAAAGGATTCTACTTTGAAATGTTTTCCAATGGCATAATAATTTATCATTTTTCAAAGTCATTTCTGAATTGAAATTCAGGAAAAATTAAGAAATCAGATAGAACATAATTAAACTAGTTATCTTATAGTAAATTCATTTACTTAGTTTGTGGAAACAACACCTAATGTTTTATCTTATAAATGTAATCTCATTTAGGATTTAACTATTGTTTTCTATTTCTGTGTTAAGAAACTTAAAGAGCTCTACAATGAATGAACCAAATTGAAAATTCACCTGCCACATTTAATTTTAGAAGCATTGCGATTATTTATGTGGGAGCAGAGAAAGAAATTAATTAACCAGCAAATTAAACATTTTCCCTCTCCAGCCTATAATAGCTCCTCATAAGTTAGAGACTGCATCTTATGAGATAAGTAATAATATATGTTTATATGTAAACATAACTATATTTATACATAAAGATCAAGATAATTATACATGTTTACTAATATACAACCTCCAGTTAAAACATTTTCTAGTGGAGTCAGTTTGGTAAAACAATTAGCAAAATTATTTAATTCTCCACTAAAATAGATAAAATATGTACTTGATTTTCAGTAGAACCTCTGTAATGGACACCTTCCTACACTGACCACCTGCTGAAGCTGACTTAATTTCATAGACGGTACATGTGCCACATGTACATGTCAGTAAAGTAGGCCTAGCTCCCTATATTGACCCATGTTGCCCTGGATAAGGTATATTTCATATTCTGATCCCTGTGTCTTGACAAAATTTTGTGGCAGAGTTATTTTGATAAAACTATGAAAACTATCTTGGCTCAATATAACATGATAAGAGTGATATGTTTTCAAAGTAAAAGAAGAAAATTTATGACACATGAATAATGGTATGCTATCCCAAAATCAAAAGTCAATTTAACTGATGTAAAAATGTTGAAAGAGTTCACGATTAACAAACGAAGCTAAAATACAGCTAAAACTGGCGACCTCTTTCACTGTCTTTTACTTGCCAGGATATTGAAATTTGCCAAATAAGACATTGACATTTAAAAAGTACTCAAGTATTCTCTGTAAAGTTGCATATCCAATAGGATATCTTTACACACTTGTTTCCCATCAACATGTTATTGGTTAATTCACAGACTTCTGTCCCTGGAAACAGCCAGTTTGTAAACTCTGTGACTGAGAGAAAGAAGACCTTTTTATAAACTTTTCCTCACAAAATAAAAATATAGGATTCTATCACACATTGATTTTATACTTATGTATAAATAATGTTCAGTGAGAGTGTATAATACAACCACTTCTTATTATTTTAATCTAGTTGTATTCACTACATATTAATAATCATAAATGAAAGTATCTATATAAAATGTTTTAAAAATTCTTCCTAAGATTTACATTAAATCGACTCCATTAGTGACCTGTCACGAGCTCAAGCACATTAAACCTTTGTAAAACATTTTCAATGTTCTACGATGTGACAAGGCTATTATAAGTTAATTTAGTATGCAATATTTTTGCAAATACATGCAACTTTTATTATTTTCAGGAATTAAAAGTCATTCATAAAAGTGGTTTACATAAAACAAGTTTAATTAAGTAATTTGTTCATTCCCCTGTGACACTCTTCACACATGATTGAAGACACAGGCTGAATAAGTATCATCATTTTTAATAACTTCAACACGTTCTGTTAAACGCAAAAACACACAGATGCAATTGGGAAAGAAACACAACAGAAATCTTTGCCAAGTAAGAATAATTGAAATAAGATATTTAAAGTTAAGTGCCCACTTGATAAGGGATGATAGGTGGTCACACTTCATACTTCAAAACCAGAGTCAATGAAATACAAAATACCTGAGGTGTGGAAGCACTGAGTACTTCGAGTTTTTCATAAATTGCACATGAGGTCACAAAGGCAATGATAATTATGTCCACTTGGACAAAAAAAATTGCATGAAACTTTCCGAAGGCAACCTTTATTGCAATATCTTTGAATATTAGCCAATTGTCTTTGAGGAATTAGAAGGACAAATTTAATCCATATGCCCTCCAGGTGATTTCAGCATGAAATGATTAAGATATACTCTTTTTATAGTTGAAGTAGCTTAATGTAAAGTTGTGTAAGTCATTAATATGTGAAATATTAATCCCAAAGTTCTGTCTAGGCTAACGTCACTTATTCTTCCAGCCAGCAGCTGCTGTACAACAGCATTTGGGGAGATGCTGAGAAGACCATTCCCATTATTTGAGGCATTTTCCCTCACAATTTGTCATCATCTTTCCACAGTTGTCTCAGTTGCTGTCTTTTCTTTAAGTCCTCCATTTTTATATATTCTACCTAGTAGTTAAAAAAATAACTAAACAGGATGGCGCCTGTGGCTCAGTGGGTAGGGTGCCAGGACCATATACTGAGAGTGGCAGGTTCGAGCCCGGCATTGTGGTAGCTGCTTGTAGTCCCAGCTACTTGGGAGGCTGCAGCAAGAGAATCGCCTAAGCCCAGGAGCTGGAGGTTGCTGTGAGCTGTGATGCGAAAGCACTCTACAGAGGATGATAGAGTAAGACTCTGCCTCTTTAAAAAAAAAACTATATTCAAACTTCACAAAAGTTCATGAAGCATGAATCATTTTCCACTTTAATGGAAGACAGAATGGGAGAGAAAAACAAAGATCGCTACAAACTTCACAGGTCTGATTGGGGCTAAAGTTGTTGCATGTAGCCAAAATTTCCAACCGTGTCTACTTTCAGGAAACCTAGTAATTTTATTTCCAAGGAAAAAAAGCGATTATACTGTATTGCTCTGAAATTTAGAGGTTTTAGTAATGAAAACTTAATGTCATAATATTTACAGTATTACACCAATATATATAGTTTAAAAATTCCTCTTAGATGAAGGAATAACTGTTGAAAAAATGTCTTAGGTGAAATTAATACATAAGTGAGATAGTTTTTATGAATACTAATAAATATAATTGACTAACACTTTCTGTTTTTTGTTGTTGTTGTTGTTATTTTTGTTGCAGTTTGGCTGGGGCTAGGTTCCAACCTGCCACCCTTGGTATATGGGGTGCTGCCCTACTCACTGAGCCACAGGCGCCACCAACTAACACTTTCTATAGCTCAGGCTCTGGGCAACATTGTTTCATGTACTCTCTCTCTTAATTCTTGTGCTTCTACCATATGACCAATTTTATCAGTGTTTTCCATATTTGGAATCTGAATCAGAAACACTATGGATCAATGTCATGCAACTAGTAAACTAAAAATCAGAGCTTTATAGAAAGTCTAATTTGTGTGAATATTAATATTTTGTAGCATCTTTTAAACAGAAACTTGTTTCACTAGACATTTTAACCATCTATTATTACATTACCTGATACAAGTTTCTTTATTTGCATAGAAAGTGAGTTAGAAAACTAAGTATTATGACTTCATCTAAGTTTACTGAGCTTATGTTATATATAGAAAACTCCTTTCTTTACATTTTATCTTGAAATTTGATTTAAAAGTTAAAATAGGAAGTGTATCTTTAAGAATTAATATTCTAACATATATGTATCTATTTAGAATTATACATATCTATATCTATCTATCCAGATATATATGTAGATATATGCATATATACACATATATACACGTGTATCTATCTATCTAGCTAGCTAGCTATAGATATGTATGTAAATATATTTAATAGCCTGGTTTTATTAAATATATGTCATGGGCATATAGAGGAAAATCTGCATACCATATACCGTTATCTGAATCTCATTTTGATATCTGTCAACATGGTGCTGTGGATAAAAGGGAAACTAGAAATGGTATTGTTTTCTATTTTTTGAGACAGGGTCCCCACTTTGTCACCCTGAACAGAGTGCCATGGAGTCATCATCATAGTTCACAGCAACCTCAACCTCCCAGGTAGCTGGAACTAGAGGCACCCACCACAACGCCCTGCAAGTTTTTCTATTTTCAGTAGAGGCAGGATTTCTCTCCTATTCAGGCTTGGCTTGAATTCCTGAGCTCAAGCAATCCTTCTGCCTCGACTTCCCAGTGTGCTAAGATTACAGGCATGAGCCACCATGCATGGCCCGAAATACTATCTTTCAAGTACAGATGGAAATTTAAATACCAGATCCTACATGCCATTGCCTAGTAAAGGAAACTGAAAACATGGAAAATATTCTAATCTAGAGTAAAGTTATATCAATCAAGGTGAGTAACGTCTGATGCTGATACATGGCAACAGGAAAGATGGGGAAAAATGTGGCTCTCATATTAATTGAGTAGTAGATATAACAATTGCTAGAGGGATAAACAAGCTCATCATTAAAATAAGATGAATAATGCTACTCAGCACAGGACCATATATCCATAAATCTTTCAAAATATGACAATCATCAAGATGATTATTCTTGGCAGGTCTGGTGTCTATAAGATATTGTTCTCCATATGCTATTACCGTATCTACAATATTTTATTTCAAATTCAAATACAAGTATGTTTATTGAGCCTGAAATTTCTCTTCTTCATTTTATTATTTAAGTTTTAATCTTCTGTTGAACTGCAATTTAAATCTATTTCTCTGGCTGTAAAATGACCTCATAAACATTTGCATAATTTAATAGTAAGGATACAAAAATGTATATGCAATAATTTAAAAACTATTCATGGAGCTAGTAAAAGATGCGCAACATTGTACCAAGCTTGGTGACTACCAATACAAAAAAGACAAATACGGTCCATGTCTAATAATCCAAAAAATAAGGCAATAGAAGGGCATGCTACATGACATTGAAAAAATAAGCAGGGAGCTGAGATATATTCTATTTGCTAATAGAATGTTAAAGTGGTAAACCACCTTAAGGTATGGCCTAAGGAACAATGTCCTATATAGAAATTATTTTTATCCAAGATTTCGAGATGAAAAAAAAAAAAAAAAGATTTCCAGATGAGCATTATCAGCTCAAAGGACCTTTCTCATGAATATTCATGATTTATATGAATATTAAAATTTCATTTGGATATTTTTATAAGGTGAAAGAACAATGGTTATTACCATGTATACAACATTTTAAACTATCTGTAGTAGAAAGTGTTTTCAATATGTTCTCTTTATGGGAAAATATGTCCTTATATTTATTTTTATAATGTCTTATGTTACACATACAAGATTTTCCTTTGCTACATAGGTTCCTTTGCTACAGTTACTTAGTTCAATTTTAAAGTAGGAATAGATTTTTCCCAAAAGTTTACAGACCATCAGATATAACTGTGCAAGATCAAGATGTGAGAAAAGCCAAGCGAGTCTTGGTATGCATTTTTAATGGTCTAACGATTCAAATTAACCACCGAAATATGAGCAAAGTAAAAATGTGGTTCATCCAGCCCTATTTGCAGCTGGATATATTTTAATATTAAAATAATAAATACAGACAGCAAAACAAAATTTCTAAGAGTAATTGAATCACATTTCATTGTTCCTTAAAACATTTTATTTCTGTCAATCACTGTGTCTGTATATTCTCTTGTACAGGTTAGCAGGATTACAGTTTACACACTACATTAGTCTTCTGGAGAAAAATGCTAACATACGATAGTAGGTCAGAGCATCAATATTCGATATTTTATAGAATTGATATGTTTATTTGTTTCCTGGTTCCTTGATGAGCGTTGCTTTGACCTTAGATAAAATTCAGTTGTTCTATGGGTTTTTTCAAATGAATACTGTTGAATATCCACAGTAACATACAAAGAAAGTTTCACAACTCTAAAAATCCATCATCCTATACCAATTAATCATTCTCTTCCTGCTCCAATCCCTGACAACCACTAATCTTTTCACTGTCTCCATAGATTTGTCCTATAGTTATAATCATATGTTATGTCAACTTTTTGGATTAGTTTCCTTGATTTATCAGTTAAGAACTTAAAATTCTGACTTTTGTGCCTTAGTAGCTTATTCATTTTAAATGGTAAATAATATTCTGTTGATGAATATACCACTGTTTATTTATCCATTCGTTTATTGAAATATGTTTTGGTTGCTTCTTACATGGAGAGATTATCAATAAAGCCTTTATAAATATCAGCAGGTCTTTGTGTGGACATACATTTTCAACCCATTTAGGTAAATACCTAATAGAGCGATTGCTAAATTATGCAGTTATCATATGATTAGCCTTGTAAGAAAATGCCAAATTCTCTTCCAAAGTAGCTGTATTATTTTTGCATTTCCACTAGCAATGAATGAATGTCCCTCCTAATGTCCTGCAAACTCACCAGCATTTTCAGTCATTTTTACAAAAATGTTTGCCATTCCAATAGTTAAATGGTGACATCTCACTGTTCTAATTTGCAATGTCCTAATCTCATATGATCTTGAGAGTCTTTTGATTTGCTTATTTTTTTTTTAACCTGTATATTTTCTCAGGTAATTTGTATGTCCATACCTTCTGCCCACCATTTACGTGAATTGTTTTTGTATTGCTAACTGTTATGTATTTTTAGATATTTCAGTTTCCAGTCCTCTCAGAGAGGCCATCTTTTTCAATTTCCCCATCTTTCTGGATATTCTATTCCATATCTTTCACTTTGTTTTCTCTTTGCATTCTGGTCTTGGAATTTTTACCGCTTAAAATTTTACTGCTTAGAGATAGTTTTACTATCTTAAAACTTACTGGTGCTTTCCTCAAACCTGTCCTGTCTACCCATTACCCATTTTTAACTTCAGTTACAGTGTTTTAATTTCCAGCATTTCCATTAGATTCTTCATTAATGTTTATCTCATTCTTCTCGCGTTGCCCATCTATCCTTGTTGGGCATCTACTTTTTCCTTGGAGTGCTTACCATGCTAATTCTACCTATTTTAAATTCTCATTCTGAAAATTTTAAAAACTCTGCTGTATCTGCAACTGGTTCTTATCCTTTCATTGCCTCTTCAGCCTGTGGTTTCTGCCTCATTATGTTTTGATATATCTGGTTAAAGCATTGGATTAGGCAGGCTGCATTTGTTTGATTGGGAGTTAGGCTGCATTTACTGTTTGTTTTCTCCATAGGTGTCAGAGTGTAAAATTTCCTTTAGTGCCCTTATATTTCTCTTTGCTGTTTTCTTTGAATTTTCCTAGGGACTTCTTAAATAGAATCTTCAGTTTGCATTTTCCTACCTGTACCCAATTATTACACAGAATCTCTACTAAAATGGTGATAATATGGAAGGTTGATAGTTCTATGACTATGTCCCAGTCTTTAATCGTTCTAAATTGGGTATTCTTTTTCTCCACCTCAGAGTCTAGAGAGGGCAAGAGTTCTAGTTTTCTCTTCCCCCAAGTTGGTTGGGAGAAGAGAAAAGCTTAGTTCCCCCAAGCTCTTGAACGATAGTTTTCTTTGAGGAAATGCCTTGGTAAAAAGGATGCAGAAGGCCGGGAAAGGTGGCTAACACCTATAATGCTAACATTGGAAGGCTGAGGCAGGCGGATCACCTGAGCTCACAGGTTTGAGACCGTGGCAGGCGACTGTAGTCTCAGATACTTGGGATGAAGAGGCAAGAGAATCACTTGAGCCCAAGAGTTTGAGGTTGCTGTGAGCTAAGGTGCCACAGCACTCTACTGAGGGTGACAAAGTAAGACTTTGTCTAAAAAGAAGGTGAAGAACATTATGTTCGATATGGCTAATCTTCGCCTCCCCCCAGAAATAGAAGATTGCTCTCCCATATTCACACTGAACCTGGTAGGCTTTCTGGTGTCCAATTCACAGAAGTTGGGATTTTCACTCTAACTGGACTCCCTCACAAACTAGTCTCCACTAAGCCTCCAGCTATTTATCTGTTGCAATATAAAGTATTCCCAGGGGCATTAACTCCAGCTACAGCCTGCTGCTCCCGGGTTTGTCCTTCCTGTAAGCTTTGATTCTGTTTATGTCTTTTCTGTCTGTCACTCCATTTTTTCATGGCAGTTCTTGACTTGTGCCCTCAAATTTTCTGACAGATCTAAGAAGAGTTAAGATTTTCAGTTCAGCTTTTTTCTCTTGAGGGTGAGAGCAGTGAATTCTAAGCCCTTTACATGTTAGATTGGAGTTAGGTACCTTTTTAGATAGAAGCAATACATGTTTTTCTATAGATTCTTCATTTATACCTGATAATATGTGTCACTTTTTATCTTCTAGCTTTCACAACGACTGGAATTTAGAATAATTTAATATGTTTCTCATTGTATTATTTTCTAAATATAATGATTTTGTTTTGAGTTACCTGAGTTTACATTAGCTCAGTGAACATATTTTATGGAATCTGAGAAGTAAATGGAGAAAATACCTTTCAAAACGATACCTGTGTGTGTTTGTGTATATATGCAAGTATGTGTATGTTTCTTTTTGAACAATACAATTATAAAGTTATAATTTAGAACAAAATTGAAACCATTATAGGACATTTTCCAAAGAAATACATGTTTATGTATTTTTACATGTACCTGTATGTCATATATATATATATCCAACAAAAAATTTCATATATATATATGATTATATATGTATGTCCAACAAAATAATAACTAATTTCACTCATTTTTTAAATTAAATCATAGCTGTGTACATTAATGCAATCATGGGGTACAGTATGTAGGCTTCATATACAATCTGAAATATTTTCAGTTGACACAACCTTCATGGGATTTTCTCGGTTATTGTGTGAAAACATTTGTGTTCGGCATTTAGTAGGCTTCATCTGGCCCTTCTTAAATGCACCACAAGTCACTCAATTTTTATGTAAATTTTTTTCTTTTTTCTTTCTTTTTTTTTTTTTTTTTTGCAGTTTTTGGCAAGGGCTGGGCTTGAACCCGCCACCTCCAGCATATGGGGCCAGCGCCCTACTCCTTTGAGCCACAGGTGCCACCCTTTATTTAAATTTTTAATATGTAGCACCTACATTCTACTATTTACCTGTCCTATTGTAAGCTTTTTGTGATTATTGATGATTTCTTTATTTGTTGAAATCAAACAGCTTCCTAAAGCATATTTTAATTAGAAGAAAATATATCCATGTCTCCCAAACTGTAGCAAACATCTCAGATTTATCTGAGTGCCACGATGCTCCCACCATTATATTATTTGACAGCAGGAGGCAGCTCCAGTCCCTCAACCTCCCGACCCTCGCCAAGGATTAACACATCTGCTGTTTGAAAGATGCCACTGAGAAGATATGTAGGCAAACCATGAAGTGGGAGAAATGTTTGTAGTGCATGTATCTGAATTGCAGAGCATGTATCACACACATACAACAATGCTCAAAAGGACAAGCCAGTGGGCGGTGCCTATGGCTCAAAGGAGTAGGGCGCCGGCCCCATGTGCCAGAGGTGGCAGGTTCAAACCTGGCCTCGGCCAAAAACTGCAAAAAAAATAAGACAAACCAAGGAATTAACAACAACAAAAAAGAGATGCTTCATTAAGAAGACAAGACAAACCAATAGCAAATAGGCACATGGAAAGAAGTTCTCAACATCATTAGGAAAGTGAAATTTAATTCACAATGAGATACTAGCTGAAGGTTGATGACAATGCTGAACAATCAGACATGCTCTGTATTGCTAAGGAGAATGGAAACCAATCATTTTAGAAAAGAGTACGACAGTTTCTTATAAATTTAAAAATAGATTCACATACCTATATAACTGAGCTTTCCAACTCAAGTGTTTGTCTGGGAGAAATGAAATAAGATGCCAATATAAAGATTTTTCACCAGAGTATTTCTAGGACATTCACTCATAACTTCCAAAAAGCAGAAGAAAATCCAAATATCCACCACCACGTATAACTAAAATATGATGTATCCATACACTAAAACTGCTCAGTAATGAAAATGTCAAATTCCCGATTCATGCAATAGTATGTATGAATCACAAGCATTAAGCTCAATAAAACAAGCCAAAAGATATGGGTCCAGTTTCAGTCTTCTACAGGTCGCCAGCCAGTTCACCCAGCACCATTTGTTAAATAGGGAATCTGTACCCCACTGAATGTTCTTAATTGGCTTGTCAAAGATCAAATAGCAGTAAGTAGCTGTGTTCATCTCTTGGTTCTCGATTCTGTTCCATACATCTATCTCTCTGTTTTTGTGCCAGTACCATGCTGTTTTGATCACTATTGATTTATAGTACAATCTCAGGTCTGGTAGCGTGATTCCTCCTGCTCTGTTTTTATTTCTAAGAGATGTCTTGGCTATTCGAGGTTTTGGAGAAATGCTCACCATCCTTAATGATCAGAGAAAT
>CAUYON010088550.1:0-12362 GCA_963573935.1 Arctocebus calabarensis
GTCCCAGCTACTTGGGAGGCTGAGGCAAGAGAATCGCTTGAGCCCAAGAGCTGGAGGTTGCTGTGAGCAGTGTGACGCCACGGCACTCTACCAAGGGTGATAAAGTGAGACTCTGTCTCTACAAAAAAAAAAAAAAAAAAATATATATATATATATATGACTTTAATCAGAGTCTGAATATGGGAAATACTTTTACACTGGGTCCTTCAGAAAACAAAAGAGAAGAGAGGTGTTGGAATTCATCTTCACTGTCTATTTCTCATCCAGTGTATTTTATAGCAAATCATACAGATATTCTTAGCAAGTTTAATAGTGTGCTATTATAACATAATTGCAATATATATATATATATATACACACATATGTTTTGTTTTGTTTGTGGAGACAGAGTCTCACTCTATCGCCCTCGGTAGAGTGCTGTGGAGTCACAGCTCACAGCAACCTCCACCTCCTGGGCTTAAGCGATTCTCTTGCCTCAGCCTCCAAAGTAGCTGGGACTACAGGCACCTGCCACAGCGCCCCGCTAATTTTTGATGCAGTTCGGCCGGGGCCGGGTTTGAACCTGCAGCCCTCGGTGTACGGGATCGGCGCCCTATTTGTTGAGCCACAGGTGCTGCCCATAATTGCAATATTATACCAGAAGCATTATCAATGCTAGATATTCTCTAATTTAGAATGCATGAATTAATTCCCTAAAACTCTTAAGGGTATTTATTTTTATCAGTTAAATAATCTGCAAGTTCAAAAGATAAAAGGAACATTTCTTCTTATATAAAAGGTGGTATGGTGCAGTGCCTGTAGCACAGTGGTTATGGCACCGGCCACATGCACTGAAGCTGGCAGGTTTGAACCCAGCCTGGGCCAGCTAAACAACAATGACAACCACAGCCACCACCACCACAACAACAAATAGCCGAGTGTTGTGACTGGCGCTTGTACTCGCAGCGACTTGGGAGGCTGAGATAAGAGAATCATGTAAGCCCAAGAGTTGGAGGTTGCCATGAGCTGTGATGCCACAGTATTCTACCGAGTGCGACATAGTGAAACTCTGTCTCAAAAAAAAGGGGGGGCATATATTTGGGAGTGGGGGTGGTTTAAAAAATATTTGTGAGTTTCCTGGTGGTAGATATCTTTTTTTAATTAAATCATAGCTGCGTACATTAATGCAATCATGGGGTACAATGTGCTGGTTTCATATACAATCTGAAATATTTTAATCAATCTGGTTAACATAGTCTTCATGGCATTTTCTTAGTTATTGTGTTAAGACATTTATATTCTGCATTTAGTAAGTTTCACCTGTACCCTTCTAAGATGCTCCATAGACACCTATTAACCTCCCACCAATTAACCTCCCTCCACCCATCCTTCCCCTCCCCTCCCCCCTTGCCCCTTTCCCCATATTCTTGTGCTGTCTTTTGGTTTTATTTTATTTTATTTTGGCTTATATATATCCAATTTTTCGAGCACCAGTTTCTGAAAAATAAAAAGTTTCTGTGGTTCCATGACCACTCCAGGTTTAGTGATTCACTGGAAGAAATCACAAGACTCAATAGCAGGTTTTATTTGCTGAGGTTTTTATAGCAAAAGATACAAAACTAAAACAACAGGAAGATCAGGAAGATATATGCATTGGCTGGAGTCCAGAGAGGTCAGGCATAGACTTCCCCAGCTGGAGTCACACAGGATGTGCTCTCTCTCTGACACTGAATTTAGGGAGCATGTGGGGAATAACTCTCCCCAAGAAGCCTGTTCAAATTATAGTATCTGGGACTTTTATCTGTAGAGGAACAGCTTTATCATGGCAACCTGGTAACAAAGGCCACACAGGCAAAATCTGAACTCTAGTTTATCTGAGTCTTGGCAGAATTCCTTGTGATTTGCTCAGTACACAATGAGGACAGGAAGTCCCTTTTGGTGTGTGAGACAAGGGCCACAGGGAGCTGGCACCTTTGGCTGGCTGCTCCTGTTTTCATTCTCCATGTAAATAATAAACTGTTTTGAGTCTTGAAAGGGCTCATGGTGTCTTTACTAGCCAAATCTACCAGACCTTAGCCTTTTCATATACTTCACCAAATTACTTTTGCATCTCTTGTAAAAAATCAGTTGGATATGTCTGTGTGAGTCCATTCTTTTTAACAGTTTTTTTGAGGTCTAACTGATGTACTGATATACAATAAACTGCACATAGTTAAAGTGTACCATATGGTAAGTTTTGACTTACGTGTTCACTGTGAAACCATTATTTTGATCAAGATAATTAATGAACATACCCAAGAGTTCCCAAGTGCAGTTAGTAATCCCTCCTTTCCCTCTGTCTCTATTCAATCACTGGTCTTGTTTCTGTTACTTTAGATTAGTTTGCATTTTTTAGAATTTTAAATATTTTGAATCATACACTGAATCATACATAGCTTTTTCTGTCTTCTTTCATTGGACATACAGTAGAACCTCCATAGTTGACCACCTCCCTACATTGACTACCTCTGTAAGTTAACCATTATAGACCAGGCATGCACCATATTTTATATATATATATATATATATATATATATATACACAGTAGGCCTAGCTCCTTATGTTGACCACCTCTCTATGTTGGCCAGCTTACTATAGTCCCTCGAGTGGTCACCTTACATAGGTTCTACTGCATAGTTATTTTCAGGTTCACTTATATTATCACATATATCAATAGTACATTTCTTTTGTTGTTTAACAGTATTTTACTGTATAGATGTATGCAAGTACCACAATTTGTTTATTCATTCACCTATTGATGGACATTTGGGTGATTCCTAATTTTCATGCATTTCAAATAAAGCTTCTATGATTTTTTTTGAGACAGAGTCTCACTCTGTTGCCCTGGCTAGAGTGTAATGGCAGCATCATAGTTCACTACAGCCTCAAGCTCCTGGGCTCAAGTGATCCTCCTGCCTCAGCGTCCTAAGTATCTGGGACTGCAGGCACATGCCACCACACTCAGCTAATTTTTCTATTTTTCGTAGAGATGGTAGCTCACTCAGGCACGTCTTGAATTCTTGATCCAAGCAATCCTACCTCAGCCTCCCAGAGGCATGAGCCACTGCACCCTGCCTATGGTCATTTTTATACAAGATTTTCTGTAAATATATGCTTTCTTTGCTCTTGGGTAAATAACTAGGAGAAGAATGGTTGAATTGTTTCATAGCTGTATGTTGGCAGGGTGTGATGGCTCACACCTGTAACCTCAGAGCTTTGGGAGGCCGAGCGGTAGAAGGATCACTTGGGGCCAGGAGTTTGAGACCAGCCTGGGCAACATAGTAAGACCTCTTCTCTACAAAAAATAAAAATAACTGGGCATAGTGACAATAATGAAAATATAGACAGGTGTCAAGGCACCCATCTGAGGTCCTAGCTACTCAGGAGACTGAGATGAGAGGATTTTTGGGGTCCAGGAGTTTGAGGATGCACTAAGCTATGATGGTGCCATTGCACTTGAGCCTGGGCAGCAGAGGAAGACCCTATGTTATATAAATAAATAAATGCTACCTGCATTATGTATGCTACCTGCAACAGGAGAAACTTTTGTGTGTTCAGGCCCATATTTCTTATCAGTGGTTCTTAACTAGAGGTGATTTTACTTTCCAGAGGACATTTGGCAGTTCTGGAGACATTTTTGTTTGTCAACAATTGTGGGAGGGGGGTTATTACATCTAGTGGGTAGAGGCTTGGGATGCTCCTGTTAAGCATCTCTACAGTGCATGAGATGGCTTTAAGACTTTACATCCTTTGTATTAACGTGGGTGGATGTGGAACACATTGTTTTTAGCAAAGCATCACAAGAATGGAGAAACAAGAATCCTATGTATTCAATTCTGATAAGAGGATAATTAAGGTCCTAGTAAATGGTGGGGGGGTGGGGGTGGGGAGAACTGAGAAAGGGAAAGAGAGAGGGAGTAGGGGGGACAAGGGGGGTAGTACACCTTTTGGGGGTGGGACACAATTATAAGACAGTCCTTATAGACTGTCTTGACTTCTCAGCTTCCCTAAAGAGGGAGGGAGTAGGGGGGACAAGGGGGGTAGTACACTTTTTGGGAGTGGGACACAATTATAAGACAGTCCTTATCTAACGAAAGCAATCAATGTAACCTGGTTCTGTGGACCCTCAATGAGTCCCCAACAATTAAAAAAAAAAGTTATCAGGCTTTAAATGTCAGTAACACTGAAGTTGAGAAGCACTAGCCTAATCTGAGTGCAAGGGGAAATGTAAATTTCTGCTGTGCTGCTGCAGAACATAATACTGTGCTTGCAGGGCTCAATACTATTGATTTGTGGATTTCATGTGCATTGCTTCTACTTTTTTGGATGGAAAATTGAAGGTTGAATATGGTGTAAATATTCTTAAATGTTAGAGCAGCAAGATTTTTTTTTGTTTGTTTGTTTGTTTTTGAGACAGAGCCTCAAGCTGTCACCCTGGATAGAGTGCAGTGACATCACAGCTCACAGCAACCTCCACCTCCTGGGCTCAAGTGAGTCTCCTGCCTCTGCCTCCCAAGTAGCTGGGACTACAGGCGCCCGCCACAACACCCGGCCACCTTTTGGTTGCAGCCGTCATTATTGTTTGGCGGGTCCAGGCTGGATTCCAACTCGCCAGCTCAGGTATACGTGGCTAGCGCCTTAACCCGTTTTTTTTTAGGTTCCTACTGTCTTTTCTGCTCATCTGATTTTTGTACAAAATATCTCATATTGGTGGTTTTTAAACTGCATCCTGCAGAATGAGGTCGCAATGGAAGAATGTTTATGTCCTCCTTACAAATTCACATGTTGAAATCCTAACCAGAGGCTCGGCACCTGTGACTCAACGGGCTAAGGCGCCAGACACATACAGCTGAGCTGGCGGGTTCAAATCCAGCCCGGGCTGGGTTTGAACCCACCACCTCTGGCTAGCATCCTACTCCTTTGAGCCACAAGCACCGCCCATCACTAAATTCTTTATGGAAACTGTTATAAATGGTTCAATAACACAAGCAAACAGTACTCAAACATAATTAAAACTCAGACAGCTTTTAAACTATCAGCTTTTATTTAAAGGCAAAAACAACTTGAGTACCCAGTGTGACTTTAAAATAATGTGATTATTATCTTTTAAAAATAAACATGATAGAGTATATCCATCTAAAGATATAATCTCCCCTTTAATGTAGCCACCTTAAGAGTCCATGCCTTTGTTTTATTGGTATGCAACAAGTTCTTCTCTTTTGGAACTAAAATTAGACATCATCTCCTTTCAGGGAGCTGGCCCTTACCCCCAAATCTGGTTTTGATGGCCCTCTTTTAGGCTCCCAGGGCATCTTGTGCTTGCATATGTCAAAACACTTGTTACCCTGCATTCTCTCTCTCCCTCACCTGGCTGAGTGCTCCCTGAAGGTAGGGAAGATATCGTCTTTTATTTTTGTACCCCTGGGCCCAAGAACACACAAGACTAATTGCTCAGTAAATGTTAGTTTATTGAAAACTATCTCTATACACATTTTTGGACCACCTTTAACAGAAGCAAATTTGTATTTTAATAGAGAATGATTTTTAGAAAGCAAATGTTATTCACAAAAAAGTTGAGCAAATAGAATAAAACTGTTGTTATTTTCAAATGAGCTATGATCATAGTATATGGACTAGTTTTCTTCTGTGATTCATAAACTGGCTCTGAAAACAACTCCAAAGAAGGAATTATGAAAGGTTTTGAGCAATAGCAGCTTCCTGGGGCAACATCTTTGAAAGACTACATTTACATGTTGGGGTCTAAATTGTGCTTAGAGGGCGGCTCCTATGGCTCAGCCAGTAGGGTGCCGGCCCCATATATCGAAGGTGGCGGGTTCAAGCCCGGCCTCGGCCGAACTGCAAAAAAAAAAAAAAAAATAGTCGGGCGCTGTGGCGGGCGCCTGTAGTCCCAGCTACTAGGGAGGCTGAGGCAAGAGAATCGCCTAAGCCCAAGAGCTGGAGGTTGCTGTGGGCAGTGTGACGCCACGGCACTCTACCGAGGGCGATAAAATGAGACTCTTTCTCTACTAAATAAATAAATAAATAAATAAATTGTGCTTAGAGAAAAGTCAAATAAATGAACAAATATTTGCCTCAAAAATTACTGAACACATACTCTAGGCAGCAGAGCATGTCATTTAGAGGCTAAGAGCATCATTCTGGAGCTTAATTGCTTGAGTTTAAATCCTGCCTCTCCCACTTATATCATTGCCTAGCCTGGGATAAGTTATTCAACCTGTGGGTACCTTCATTTCCTCATTTGTAAAATGGAGATAGATAGGACCTCTCTCATAGGGTCAACTGTGAAGATTGAGTTAATCATGTAAGCTGGGCTCACACTTATAATCTTGGGAGGCCAAGGCAGGTTGATTGCTTGAGCTCAGAAGTTTAAGACCAGCCTGGCCAAGCGCAAGACCTCATCTGTACTGAACATAGAAAAGCTAGCTGTGCACTGTGGTGGGCCCCTGTAATCCCAGCTAGTTAAGCAGCAGAGGTAGGAAGATCCCTTAAGCCCAAGAGTTTGAGGTTGCTGTGAGCTATGATGACTCCACGGCACTCTACCCAGGGTAACAGAGTGAGACTCTGTCTTAAAAAAAAAGAGATCATGTAATGTGCACACAATATAGGGCCTGGTACCTAGTAAGTGTTCAATAAGGGTAATTCTTATTATCATCATTATCTTTACCATTATTGCTGTGTTCAGGGCACTGTGTTAGATAATACTAAAGATGAAGGCATTTTCTTGCCCCTAGGAAGTTCACAGTCTTATGGAAACCATAGGTATGATCTATGTTATAATACAACTTGATGTGTGCCCTTAGAAATGTCAGCTGTCATTATGAAAGAGACACCGAATATGGGGAGGGGCTCTGATCGTGATAGCTTTTCAGTACATTTCTACAAGTACTGAATGCCCTCTAATCAATTCAAAACATTGTGTACTGAGAATATGAATGTCAGTGCAAGCAGATGCTTGATATTCACGGTAGTGATGAAAAGAGAAAGAGCTGACTAAAATATTAATGTTTTCGTTTTTTTAAACAAAGAAATGGTATGGATGTTAATGCCTGGGAAAGTATTCAATGTTTTCCGGTTCATTTTGAATAGAAACCATTCTGCACAGAAATTTCATAGACTCTGTCATTAATTTGTGTCTCTCTCTTTAAAAAAAATCAATTCCAGCTTCAAGACCAAAGATATAATTCTGCTCTGATCCTAAAAGAATGGAATACTCTAGAAGAGCTTGCCATTTTTCCAAGATAATTTAGAGCTTTACTATGGATTATAATTGAATTAAAATTGAAGAATAATATTATTTAATAATGACATTAATCTACATTTGGGAAGTATATGGTTTCCATATACTTAGTTATTTCTTTTACTGTGCAGAAAACGTTTTTCAATTAAAATATTGGTTTTCCTTTTTTAACTAGAGTTTTCTTCTCTCAGAAGTAGCTATGAAGATGACAATTTATTCTGCAATCAGTTATTTTGTATGATTCATGAAGAAACACTTTAAAAATAACTGTGTAATAAAGACAAAAAACAGCTACTTCACGATTGTGATTCATCATAAATTATTTTGGAACATTTGGTAAATCCTATTTCTGTGAACTTTTAAGAACTTTAAAACTCTTTGAGGGCCTGTTTAAGCCCCTTCTTTATGAATTCTTCAAAGGTTTCATTTTGCAAAGAAAATGGAGTTGAGGTAGGCTCGCGTCTGTGGCTCAACGGGCTAAGGTGCCAGCCACGTACACCTGAGCTGGCGGGTTCGAATCCAGCCCGGGCCCGCCAAACAACAATGACGGCTGCAACCAAAGAAAATGGCTGGGCGTTGTGGTGGGTGCCTGTAGTCCCAGCTACGTGGGAGGCAGAGGCAGGAGACTCGTTTGAGCCCAGGAATTAGAGGTTGCTGTGAGCTATGATGCCACAGCACTCTATCCAGGGTGACAGCTTGAGGCTCTGCCTCAAAAAAAAAAAAAAAAAAAGAAAAAAGAAAGAAAATGGAGTTGAGGTATATACACAGTATGAAACTGTGTGTGTGTGTTTCGTCAACTCTCCTCATCTTTGCAGTTTTTCTTCTGAGAAGTTCAAAGAAGTCAAGGGATTATTTAGGGGGAATTAAATTAATTGCAAAGAGAAAGAGCATGGGCTAGCAACCCTTCTAAAATGACAAGTTTTGTGCGCCTGAGCCCAAGGGACAAGCAAGAGGTGGGGTATGTATTGAAAGCTTTCTCTTTTATGAGAGAAGAAGGTAAGGTTACCATGTCAATTCCTTTTCTAAAAAAAAAAAATTAACTATTTATTTTTTAGAGACAAGGTCTTGCTTTGTCACCCAGGCTAGTATGCAGTGGTGCAATCATAGCTTCCTGCTGCTTCTTCGGTTCAAGCAGTCCTCACACCTCAGCCTCCTGTGTCACTGGAACTACAGGTGTATGCCACCATGCCTGACTAATTTTTTTTTTTTTTTAGAGATGGGATCTTGCTGTGTTGTCCAGGCTGGTCTGAAGTTCCCAACCTCAAGAAATCCTCCTGCCTTGGCCTCCCAAACACTGGGATTATAGCCGTGAGCCACCGTAACTGGCCTACCATGCCAGTTCTTAAGAAGCTACCTGCAGTGTAGCCACAGACATGTTTTCTTGTGAAAGAAAGAATATGGCCATGGTAATTGGGGCCATGTGCTATATTTGGCATTTGTTCCAGGTCTACTTAGTTGAACTGAATTTTCTGTTTAAAGTTTATAATTACTATTTTGGGAAAGGGGAAGATATCATTCTGAGTTGTACAGAATGAGCACACATACGTCATCTTCATTTCCTCTTAAAGGCCAGTCAAAAAAACAGTTTGTCGGCACACGGCACTCGGCATCCAGTGCGCAGCCGCACATGGCACACCGCGCACAGCCGCAAACCACAGCATGTATCTCTTACCATCTTCGTGCCTTGGTTTCCTCATCGTCAAACAGAGGCACCTCCATTATTTGACAAAAAACGCAAATATTTGAAATCTTAGTTTCACAAGTGATTGAATAATTGAATGAATGAATAAGCAGAACAGCAGACAAGGTAGGTGGAGGAAGCCAAATCGTTCAAACGATCCGTTCTATACTGCTTAGCGTTTGGAGAGGACAAGTGCTGAGCACTGCATAGGATGGCCAACGAGTTTCAATGTGGAGAAAGAGACCATTGAAACCGGAGAATAAATGGCAAGGTAGCACAGACAAACAGCAAAAAACTGATGTGACTATGGCCACAAGTGTCGTGGAGATGGAGGGATAGAGTTGAACAGGGAACGTGATATGACGGGCCATTTGACAGAGTTCTCAAGGTCATCTGTTCCACTATCGCTGTGGGCAAATCCTTTCCACCACCCACCAGCTCCCAAAGAGCCGCTGTGTGCTCTGAGGCCTTCCATCTGGCCAAGGCAGGTCGGCAGTCCCGTCACAGTGCTGATAGCTTGGCAGACAGATGGCTTGCACATGGATAGCACAGACACCCAGCCCCGCCGCCTCACTGGCCATTGGTCAGCACTTTTAGAAATGACACCAAATATCTCCTAGAGGAAACAAACGAAGTGAAGAGGGAGCAAACTGATTCCCTGCAGAGCAGTCACAGAGTTTACTGTGTTGGAGACTGGCCTCTGCTCGCATCCATCTCATGCCAGGTGGACTCAGCCTTGCCTTGCAGGTTTCTGGGCCCCATAGGCTGACTTAGGGTCTGCACACTAGCATAGATGCTGGTCACAACCAGTTATCCTGTGGCCGGCTCAGGCCTTGTTCCTTGATGGCTTCCTGCCCTCTCTGGCAGCCGACCCAGCCATGGCCAAGAAGCAGGAATTTCACCTTAATGAACAGCCCAGGTTACTGAGCTGTGTTCTCTCACCTCCCCAAGGAAGGAACTCTCAGGACCCCAAGCAGAAGTCTGTATCTGAGTCATTCAGTTATAACCAGTGGATAGGAGAGTGCAAACAGAGATGGGCATCCAGACATTTGTGACATGAATAAACAAAGGAAGAACGGGACATTCCTGTAGCATTCAACAGGGAATCACTCCAGGTTCTCAACCTCACCATCTCACAGTCTAACCAGAGGGATGTGGAATGTCACCCCTCTGAATCCAGACCTTGTCTATACTTCACATCGTGATCTTCAGCTCAAGTGCTGCAGCATCCTGCTGTGCCATGAGAGGATCTCAGGTGTGCTGCAAAAACGTTAAAGATCATTCATTAAATTCTTTGCTAAAGAAGTTGAAAGCTTTTTTTATTGTTAAAGAAGCATTGAGGGTTCAATGAGCCAGGTTGTGCTGCTTGCATTTGCTGGGGGAAGCCCCTCTATTAATAGTGTCCCACCCCCAAGAGATGTGTCACACACATAGCCCCCAACCACCTCCGTCCTTCCTTCTCTCCCGTCCCCCTCCCCCTCCTCCTCCCCACACCATGTACTAGAATCAATTGTCCTCATATCAGAATTGATTTACTCTTTTACTTATTTTATTTTATTTTTTTGCAGTTTGGCAGAGGCCAGGTTTGAACCTGCCACTTTCGGTATATGGGGCCAGCGCCCCGCTTGAGCCACAGGCACCACCCTACTCCTTTATTTTTGATCAACATAAATAAAGTGTGTTGTGAGATTTAAAAAAAGTTGAAAAACAAAAAACAAACAAACAAAAAAACCCCAGTTTGTCCTAAAGTAATGGATTTTATTCTGCTGCCTGGTCATGAGTAGTGCAATCATAAGGCATGTCGATATCGTGAGAAAAATCTGCATTCTGAGTATGAATTCTAACATCTTTTCTGGACATGAATAACAATGCCTAGGACTTCCAACCTCACCAGGAACTTCCTAAAGGTTTTGAAAATGAAATTTTCACCAGCTACAGCAAATATAATTCCTTTTATGCTTCTAATATCTAGATTTAAAAAAATCCAAGCATAGACTTTACTGGCAATTTTAATTATATTGTTTTTTCATCAGATCCCAAACGCATCTTGACCCTCTGTCCTATGACCCTCTTGCCTCCCCCCCTACTGCCTCAGGGGCCTCTTTAACCCAAGCATCTTCAGTGCTGATGTTACCTCCAAACTGCCCGGGTCCTTTCTGCATTGAAATGCCCTACTGATTCTCTTCTCTCTAGGCAATGCTCTCACTCCCCAGTCACTATCCCTCTTCTCTGATCCCTTAACCTCAAAATATCCAAGGGCATTTGCTCCCCCAAGGTTCTGAGTCAATCTTTTGAAGTAAAAGCAGTGAAAGTTTCTCTGGAAACTTCATGAATCATCAATTGAAATTCTAAAATATTATGCATTTATAGCGAGTGCTATCCACAGATTTCCCTGAATTTTCAAAGAGGTCTGTATCCCCCAAAAGATCAAGAAGTATGATACTAAGTTCTATTGCACTAAGGTTGATATAGTTTCATTTAAAGATTATTTATATTTCCCAGAGAGTTCCTGGAAATAAGGCCTTAACTTAAAGGAAGAGTTTTATAATAAAGAAAAAGCAGACCCTAATGGTGGGGGAACATATTATTTGGGAGAGGATTTTAGAGTACCTTACCACATTGCTGTGGTTATGGTCATAATGAATACTGGGATAAAATGCATTTTACAGGGTAGCACCTGTGGCTCATCGAGTAGGGCGCTGGCCCCATATACTGAAGGTGGTGGGTTCAAACCTGGCCTTGGCTGAACTGCAAAACAGAAAAATAGCCGGGTGTTGTGGTGGGCGCCTATAGTCCCAGCTACTCAGGAGGCTGAGGTAAGAGAATCGCCTAAGCCCAAGAGCTGGAGGTTGCTGTGAGCAGTGTGACGCCACGGCACTCTACCGAGGGTGATAAAGTGAGACTCTGTCTCTACAAAAAAAAAAAAAAAAATACATTTTACAGTGTTAATACCAATGCCAAAATGGGATGTGGAAGTATTAAGACCACTTAAGTTTAGCAAACATTCGCTCAGCGCCTGTGGCTAAATAGGCTAAGGCGCCAGCCACGTACACCTGAGCTGGCGGGTTCGAATCCAGCCCGGGCCCACCAAACAACAATGATGGCTGCAACCAAAAAATGGTCAGGTGTTGTGGTGGGCGCCTGTAGTCCCAGCTACTTGGGAGGCAGAGGCAAGAGACTCGCTTGAGCCCAGGAATTGGAAGTTGCTGTGAGCTGTGATGCCACGGCACTCTCTCCAGGGCGACAGCTTGAGGCTCTGTCTAAAAAAAAAAAAAAAAAAAAACTTTAGCAAACATTTATTGAGTACCTATTGTGTATAAAGCATATACACAGGATATAGGATAGAAAGATATAGGATAGAAAGAAATAAAATCCTATAAGGTCTGAACCTTCCAGAACCTAATA
>CAUYON010088563.1:0-20275 GCA_963573935.1 Arctocebus calabarensis
ATGTCTTTATATAGTGATCAAGAAATGCCATGAAGGCTATCTGTAACAGTACGATCAAAACATTTCTGAATGTATATGAATCGTGCCCTATGATTGCACCAATGTACAGAATTATGATTCAATAAAATTATAAAAAAAAAATCTAGCTGCTGATTAGTTCTATATTTCTAATGAAGAGACTAATTGCATTTCTAATTGATGTTTCCTGCTGAAAGTTGCAAGTTGAGAGAGGATGTATCACATGCTCTGTGAACCCTCTGGCTACTTTTGACAAGTTGGACATTCAGCCCTTTTTCAGGACTGTCTCACTGCTGTTGTTGGTTTGTGTTTGGTGTTCCTGATTAGTTGCAGATTGCAAAAGTGAACTAATAGCCTTAGTCTTCTTCCTTCACCCTTGTCCTGGTACACACATGTTGGTAAGGCAATTTGATTGTTAAATGCAATACAGCTGTTACCAGAAAGGGATTACTCTTCCCTAGACTATTCATAGGATAGATAAATCATCAGGAAGAAAGAGACCACTTAAATTTATCCTGAACTTTTCAAAAAAATCATTATTCATCCTGACCAAATCTTGACCATGATGAATCTTTTCTGGTTAAAGATAAGTTATATAAACTCTTTTCTTAATGAAAATACTTTTGTCCACTCTTGCATATAACCATTAAAGTTGATAGGTCTGGGTAAGAACAGAGGATGATTGAAAAAATGTAGTTATAATTGCTGAATGGGACACATTGACTTTGTAAAGATAGAGAAAAATCAAACACTGGAACCTGGGGTGTCAGAGGAGATGGGCTCATTCATAATCTTTGTTTTTCAGAACCATTCCTGGAAGCTTCCTTTCATTTTATAGGAAAACTCCCTATGCTACAATTCAAAATTCTGCAGTCCAGGTGCCCACCAATACATGAATGGATTAATAAAAAGTGGTATATACTCAGCCATAAAGGGAAATGCCAATCTAGTATGTTTTATGACAACCTGGATGGATCCGGAGATCATTCTTCTAAGTGAAAAGTCACAGGAGTGGAGAACCAAGCACATGTATTCAATACCAAGTTGGATCTGATCGGTCAACACTTAAGTGCACATATGGAAGTAAATCTCAATGAAAATCAAGCGGGGGTGGTTGGGTGGGTAAAGTCACCTATTGGATATGGTGCGCACTGTTTGGGTGGGGGGTACACTTATCACCTTGACTCAATTTGTAAAAAAACTATGTACATAAAACCCACATTCCCCCTAATATTCTGAAATTTAAAAACAAATCTGCAAACTCTTTGAATTCAACCTGACTGCTGAACCTAAATCACATCTGACAGTGTTGACTATGAAACAGCAGAGGATGATCCGAGCTCCCTCATTGTCTCCACGGAATACTTCCAGATGTTGTTCACAAACATGAGGAAAGGAAACAGGTATTATAAAAAGACTTTATTAGGACTTTATTAGGACTGCCATCACAAAATACCATAGGCTGGGTGGTTTAAACAACAGAAATTTATTTTCTCACAGTTCTGGAGGCTGGAAGTCCAAGATCCAGGTGTTAGCTGCTCGTATTTCTCACGAGGTCTCTCTCTTTGGTTTGCAGACAGGTGCCTTCTCAATATGTTCTCACATTGTGTATCTTAAATGTATTTAAAATGTCGATTCAGTGCTTTTAACATATTCTTGAAATTGTGCAATCATTACCATCTAATTTTAAGACATTTTCATCACCCCAAAAGGAAACCCTATGGCAATTAGTAGTAATTCCACACTCCTCCTTTCTTCAGATCACAGCAACTACTAGTCTAATTTCTATTACTATGAATTGTCTATTCTGGAGATTTTATATAAATGGAATCAAATAATACATTTTCTTCCATAACTGACTTCTTTCACTAAGAATAATATTTTCAAGGCTAATCCATGCCATTCCATTTGTCAGTACTTAATCACTTTTTAGTACCAGGTAATATCTCATTTCATGGATATGCCACATTTTATTTTTCTGTTCATCAGTTGATGAACATTTAGGTTGTTTCCACTTTTTGGCTGTCACGGATAATGCTGACATAGACATTTGTATACGTTTTTAGAGAGTAGACATGTTTTTGCTTCTGTTTAGTCTATACCTATAGAGTTATTGTATTATGTGGTAACTTTACAATTTAATATTTTGAGGAACTGCCAAACTATTTCTCACAGTGACTATACTATTTTACAATCCCATCAACAATATATGAGAGTTCTAATTTTTCCATATTCTTGCTAATATTTGCTATTATCTGTCTTAATGTTAGCTACTGTTGTGGGTGAGAAGTTATATTTCATTATGGTTTTGGTTTATCTTTTTTTTTTTTTTTTTGAGACAGAGCCTCAAGCTGTTGCCCTGGGTAGAGTGTCGTGACATTACAGCTCACAGCAACCTCCAATTCCCCGGGCTCAAGTGAGTCTCCTGCCTCCGCCTCCCAAGTAGCTGGGACTACAGGCGCCTGCCACAACACCCGGCCATTTTTGGTTTTGGTTGCAGCCATCATTGTTTTTTGGCGGGCCCAGGCTGGATTTGAACCCGCCAGCCTAGGTGCACGTGGCTGGCACCTTAGCCCGCTGAGCCACAGGCGCCAAGCCAGTTTATCTTTTCTTAATGCTTAATGATGTTGAACAACTTTTCCTATGCTTATTGGTCATTTGTATATCCTCTTTGGAGAAAGTGCTATGCAAATATTTTGCCCATTTTAACACTACATTCTATGTCCTTTTCTTGCTTAATTTTAAGAGTTCTTCATATATGGATATGTCTCTCAGAGATGTGATGTTAAAATACTTCATACTAAAGTGGGTTTTTTTTTGTCTTATTCTGTTTTGTGCTACTATAATGAACAGAAATTTATTGGTATGCTGTTCTGGAGGCTGAGAAGTTCAAGAAAGAGGGGCTGGCATCTGGCAAGGACCTTCTTGCTGCATCATTCCGTGGTGGAAACAATGAAGCAGGAGGTGATATACATGGAGAGAGGAAGGATGAGCTCAGTTTTTGGCTGCCATTTTTATTCCTTCAGGGCCTCCAGCTGATTGATTAGTTCCTTCCCACATGGAGGGCAGATCTCCCTCATTTAGTCCACAGACTGACATGCCAAACTTCTCTGACAACATAGACTCATCCATAAATAATGCTTTACTAATTTTCTAGGAATTCCTTAATCCAGTTGATACGTAAATTAACTATTGCATTTTTTTTCATTTTTTTTGATGTGTCTTTTGAAGCACAAAATCTTTTAATTTGATGTTATCTGCTTGTCTATTTTTTTTTTCTTTTGTAGCATATACTTGTCAAAACAACTGCCTAACCTAGGGAGTCACAGTAATATACTTCTATGGGCTCCTTTAGCTTCTTTTTTAGTTTTATTGCTTATATTTACACCTGAGATCAATTATTGTACAAGGTGATGAGTATAATTCTTTATGTCCCACATTTTTAAAAAGAAGAATGAAAAGAGGCCATACATCACGTGAATGAGCAGGGATTTCTGTTGGCCGTGTCTGAAGTTGAAATAGTCAAAACGGAGATCATATGCTTTAATGAATCTTGTTTAATGTGGCCACTGTTGTCTGGGACTGTAGTTCTCTAGTTATTTAATAAATCTTTTTCTGTTCAAGCTAACCCAAGTGGCTTCTACCGCCATCTGATAGCCATGATTAATACACTCCCCATTGCCTCCACTCATAGCCTGGGCTGGCCACCTATGCTCTATTGCTTCCATGGTTCTGACCTTACTTTCCATTCTCCTTTATAAGTCCTTTTCTTCTGCTATATAGAACAATATCATATTATTCCTCTATAATTTTGTTATCCAAAATTGTTCCATTCACCACAACACTAATTTAAATATGTTTCCTGTCCTTCTAACTCCTTTGGCCAACTAATCTCACTTATTATTTTAATCACATTGATACTTTTATTTTCCCTATTATTTTTTCTATTTTCTTTTCACTTCTTTCCTTTTATGAATTTGATTATATGGTCCATTATTTAATTATTTTCTCTTGTCCTTCTGACACTTTTTGCCTCTGGGTGCTGAACACATCTAGACAAAATGATATAAGTAATATCTAAGTTAGTACGCCAGGAATTGGACATCATATAACTAGACTTTCCATATGGTTTGCATATTATTTCATCTTTATTTGATCAAACTGTACAATAAATATATAATACATTTCCACTTACCCAAATTCAAACACTCTTACTGCCCCCATCACTGTTAGTAGGGAATCTTCAATTTCTTCACAGGGCAGAAACTTTTGAAAATGAACTATCAAAACATATTGCCCCCCCCCAAGTGCAAGTCTACTGGAATTTTATTCCATGAAATTATCTTCTCTTTTTTAGTTCTGTAAAATTTTGTATTTCTACCTGAAAAATGGAAAGAAGAAACGAAGGAAAGAAGGGAGGGAAGGAGGAAGGGAGGGAGGGAGGGAAAGATAAGCCCTTATCAGTCTCTCTCTCCCTCTTTCCATATGTTATAAAGTGTTCTTATCAGAGCTCTCCAGGATTCTTGATGTCCAGCTCACGCAGAGAGCACAAATTAAATAAGTCACTATCTCTGGCAGAATCAGGGAACTGTTAGTTGTTGCTAATTTTTTTTTCTGAGTATTTCACTAGATTAAGGATTTAACTGTAAATAAGTGTCACTCGTTTGCTAAAATGCACCAGACATTTTCTACACCTTTATCGGATAAGCCCAGAACTGTCATAACACAGTGAGTCACATTTTCTCAACAGTCTTCTTGTATTTCAGGTGTGAACAGCACACATGAATGAAGGAGAGTGTTTGCAATGAAAAGGAGCCCTCTGTGCCTTCTCTGCTATGGGATAAGAGAAATACAGTGTGGGCACTATGTCTCAAAATGTTTTCTACCACTTTGTAGACAACCTCCACCCACCCCCAAACCTGGGATGGCAGAAAAATCCCAGTCCCTCTATGTTGGTAGAATCTTCTTGGCATATATTTATTTTATGCTTATCTATCTACTTTTAGAAATTTTGAGTTTCTCCAGAATTTTTGAGGCAGTCAGACATTTCATATAGACCAAAACTTAGAAGACTATGGGATATGTTTTATTGATAGGACTTCAGTTCAGCAAACATTTTACCCAAGATACTAGAAAACAATTCTAACAGCCACATCTAAAATTAGCCTATCAGCTCGGCACCTGTAACTAACAGCTAGGGCACCAGTCACATACACTGGAGCTGGCAGGTTTGAACCCAGCCTGGGCCTGCCAAAAACCAATGAAAACTACAACCAAAAAATAGCTGGGCATTGTAGCAGGTGCCTGTAGTCCCAGCTACTTGGGAGGCTAAGGCAAGAGTATCACTTAAGCCCAAGAGTGGGAGGTTGCTGTGAGCTGTGATGCCACGGCACTCTACCGAGGGCGACATAGTGAGACTCTTTCCCCCCCCCAAAAAAAAACAAAAAAAAAAACAAGTCTATCATAAAGGAATTTCTTCCTAAAAAAAAATGGACAGTGACTTACATAAAACATTTGCTTTTCTTATATTCAGTGCTCAGGAAGCTGATAATATATTCAAAGGTAAATAATGTTTTCAGAGATGTCTAAATGGTACAAATCCAGACATAATATTTATTACATATTCTTAGAAGAAGCTGTCTAAAGAAAATGGAAGTACCAAATGCTACTTATCCTCTTTGGAGGATCACCTTTTTGACCCTACAGTGGATCTTTTAACATTGTAGATTTATGAATAGTCATTATAGTCCTACTTAAAACAACTACTCTCAGATGCTTGACTATCATGAACAACTTGATCTGGCTTGTATAAGATTTTCCCAATTTTTAAAGTAGAAATTTCTGTATCCCGGAGAAACCCCTAGTTTTGAGCAAACCTGAAGGGTGGTTAAGGGTGGTTAACTCTCTTATGCTGGACCTGCTCCATCTCTGAACACTTGGTTCTACTTTCTTTCAAGTATTCCACTGTGTGAGTTATTCAATGTAATCATTTCATTCTGAGTATCCCACCATGGGTCAAATCCTATAGGTTCTGAACTAAAGGAAATTCTGTCCTCCTTGGTCCTCTATATTCCAAGCCACTAAAGATTCTTTGCCAGAGGAGTATGTGAATAATTTGTTGGGAGAGTAAATGGGGTACTAAATCCCTACCCTGCTGAGTTGATACACCACTCACCTAAAAAAATTTTCATATAGGGCTGAGTACCAGCTTCTGTGTAGTCAGGCGCAGTGAGAGTGGGAAGAGACCCCAGGCATCTCTGGCTGGTGGGTTTCGCCCAGAGGCTTCCCTTTGGTGATACAGGAAGTCAGTGAGAGACTTCTGGACCCCACAAGGAGGACAGAAGCGATGGAAAACTGGCAAGTGGTAGGTGCGTTTGTTCGGTTGGAGGCTGCCTGCAGCTGTAACCACAGCAACGGTGAGATTGCAAGCAGGAAAAGCCTTACCTGGGGGCTATTTTGGTTTTTTTGGACTTGGACACTCGATTGAACTGACTTGGGAGATCTTGGGTCAGTGTGCAGATGAATTTGGGTGTTGTCTGGGGCCCCAGACTGAGCTGCTGAGCCAGAAAGGAGCTAATATCGTTCAGCTGTGGGCTGCCCCTGCGTGTTGCAGCTCTGGGATCAGCCAGGAGAACTTGGGCAATTAATCTAGTGACTGAGCTGCCCAAAGGTGGGGACTGAGACTTGGTGCGGAGATCCAAGTGTTTGACAGATTAACAGCCGTGGCCCTCAGGGGCATAGAGGGAGACTGCACTGGATAAGCAGGCAGCCACGCCAGAAGAGATCCCAGGGAGAAGTGCTTTCCATGGAAAGCTTCTGCTTGGCCAAGGTTCATGATGTGGAGTGTATTTTGAGTGGGCTGAGGAGTCATTTGGGCTCCCAAGCCTGCAGGGTCTAGAGATCAGCAGAGGCCTCCAGTCCCCATCTCGTACAGCTATATCAACATTGTGATTAACATCTCATACTTCAGACATTCACCTGTTGCCCAGTCAATACTTAGCAGGATATATATACTGGCTGGCTTCTTGGTTTGGGGGGTTTTGGTTTTGTTTTGTTTTGTTTTTAATTTCAACATTTTTCCTTGACATTTTTTCCCCACCATTCTAGTTTAAATGTAATCTTCCATTTTTGCCTTCTTTAACAACTAGAATTTCATTTTTGCTTGTGTTTCTGTCCCTATTATTTGTTTTTTACCCCCTAATTTTATCCCATAAGGGTCTTTGCTTGTTTGTTTCAGTTTGATTTACAGTATTTTTGTCTTTTCTCTCTACCTGGTGGAGGTGGGGTATTGTGTCTGAGCTGGCTGGCAAAGAGCTGTTGACATCAAGGGAATCACCTAACCCAGCACCCCCAGAGGTTGGTGTCTTTAAGGTTGGTCCATAGTACCCTACTACACACCTATATTTCTCCTGTTTCTTTCTTTCAGTGCCTTTCTTCTTTTTATCAATATTTCCTTTTACTTATCCCCTCTTCTTTCTCTCTCTCTCTTTTTTTTCTCTCTACTTTAAATGTTTTTTCCCTTCTTGCTCTTCAATATTTTCATCCTTCTGGTCTTTCACCAAAAGGACTCATTAATACTTTAGGCCAGTGTACAGTAACTTAAAGAGCAAGAAGAAGTGAAAGGAAAATTAGGGTAAGGAAACAGATACAAGAAAGCATTCATGAAGAAGAATCAGCAGAAAAATCCTGGCAACATGAAATTCCAGGCAGAGTAACCACTTCTAGGGATCATGAGATAGCTAGTGCAGAAGATTCCCCCTATAAAGAAATGTTAGAAATGACAGAAGGGGAATTTAAAATACAGATAATGAAAACAATGAAGGAAATTGCTGATAAATTAGAAAACAATCAAAAAGCAATGAAAGAAATTCCTGAAAGAGTGGATAATAACCAAAAGGAAATTCAAAAATGGAATCAAATAAGAGATGAACGATATGAAGAATATAGAAAGATATAGCAGAGCTGAAGGAACTGAAGTCAATTAGGGAACTTAAGGATGCAATAGAAAGTATCAATAACAGATTAGACCATGCAGAAGAAAGAATCTCAGAGGTAGAGGATAAAGGTCTTGAGATAACTCAGATAGTTAAAGAGGCCGAAAAGAAGAGAGAGAAAGCAAAATGTTCACTAACAGAATTATGTGACTCTATGAAGCGTTCAAACATACAAGGTATAGGTATCCCAGAAGGGGAAGAAGAATGCCCCAGAGGAATGGAAGTCATTCTAGAGAATATTATAAATGAAAATCTCCCAAATATCACCAAAGATTCCGACACACTCCTTTCAGAGGGATATCAGTCCCCTGATCACCTCAACTCAAATAGAACTTCTCCAAGGCACATTGTGATGAATTTATCTAAAGTCATGACAAAAGAAAAGATCTTGCAAGCTGCCAGGAGTAAGCACCAAGTGACCTACAGGGGCAAACCTATCAGGGTGACCGTGGACTTCTCTAATGAAACTTTTCAAGCCAGAAGACAATGGTTATCTATCTTTAACCTACTTAAATTGAAAAATTCCCAGCCCAGAATTCTATACCCCGCCAAATTAAGCTTAAAAATTGATGGAGAAATCAAATATTTTATCAATATGCAAACAGTGAGGAAAATTGCCACAACAAGACCAGTTTTTCAGGAAATATTTCAACCTGTCCTATACACTGACCATCATAATGGACCTTCAGCAAAGTAAATACCCAGAAATTATAGGACAGAACCTTGTTTCCACAATGATGCATAAGATAAAACTAACCAACCGACTTTCACAAATTAAGATAAATAGAATGCTATCACACTTATCAATTATCTCAATAAATGTCAATGGCTTGAATTCCCCACTGAAGAGGCATAGATTGGCTGATTGGATTAAAAAACACAAGCCATCTATCTGTTATCTGCAGGAAATTCACCTCACGTCAAAAGACAAATTAAAACTCAGAATTAAGGGTTGGAAGTTAATTTTTCAGGCAAATGGAACTCAGAAGAAAAGAGGAGTTACAATCTTATTCTCAGATACATGTGGATTTAAAGCAACTAAAGTCAAAAAAGATAATGATGGTCACTTCATATTGGTTAAGGGAAAAAGACACCAAGAAGACATTTCAATTTTAAATATTTATGCACCCAATTTAAATGCTCCCAGATTCTTGAAACAGACCTTGCTTAGTCTGAGCAATATGATATCTGATCAGACCGTAATAACAAGGGACTTCAACACCCCTCTCTCAGAGCTGGACAGATCCTCTAAACAGAAATTAAATAAAGATATTAGAGATTTAAATGAGATTTTAGAACAACTGTGCTTGATAGATGTATATAGAACACTCCATCCCAAAGATATGGAATATACATTCTTCTCATTGTTCCATTGAACATTCTCCAAAATTGATCATATCCTACAACACAAAACAAACCTCAGCAGGATCAAAAGAATTGAAATTCTACCTTGCATCTTTTCAGACCACAAGGCACTAAAAGTGGAACTCAACTCCAACAAAAATGCTCAACCTCACACAAAGGCGTGGAATTTAAACAACCTTATGCTGAATGACACTTGGGTGCAGCAAGAAATAAAAAAGGAAATCATTAACTTCCTTGAGTATAACAACAATGAAGACACAAATTACCAAAACCTATGGGATACTGCAAAAGCAGTCCTGAGAGGAAAATTTATTGCTATTTATTTATTATTATTTTTTTGAGACAGAGTCTCAAGCTATCACCCTGAGTAGAGTGCTGTGGCATCACACCTCACAGCAACTTCCAACTCCTAGGCTCAAGTGAGTCTCCTGCCTCCACCTCCCGAGGAGCTGGGACTACAGGCACCCGCCACAACGCCCGGCCATTTTCTGGTTGCAGCCATCATTGTTGTTTGGCGGGCCCAGGCTGGTTTTGAACCTGCCAGCTCAGGTGTATGTGGCTGGCGCCTTAGCTGCTTGAGCCACAGGTGCTGAGCCTTAAATATCATCTTTAAAATCAGAACTTTGAATATGCTACTGGGGGGCAGAGGGGGAGGGATTTGGGTGGTTGTCACATTCCCAAATTTATTTCCCGGTAGAAGCTTCTTGGGAAATATCTAGCAAGAGCAGTGTTTGGGGAAAGGCATTGTCTGGCCTCACCTCTGCTGTTTCCCCTGCTCACCTCTCTCTGTCCCATACTATGTGTAATGACTCCACACACTTCTGCAAATTTAGCATCCTCAAATGCATCCTAATTTAAATACCGCTGACCTAGCTAACTTATACCGATCACTCACTTTTATTGCCAAGCCTTTTACAAGCGTTTTGGCTCTTCGATCGTCCATGAAATCAAGATAAAGCACCTTGATCTGATAGGCAAGACTGTGTGTATTCTTGGACCAACCAACTCACATCCCTCCTTCCCCTTCCCTAGAATTTGATACCCCTCTCCCTGCTTGCTAGTCTTCTTAGGAGTTGGCTTTGGAGTTGGCATTTACTTGTTTCTTTTGTTTGTTTATTGTCTGTCTTAACTCAACCACAACATAAGCTCCACGAAACAGAGATGTTGGTTTGGTTCATGCTGTGTCCCAAGCGCCCCCAGCCGTGTCTGCAGAGAGCAGTGGGGGCTCAGTCAATGTTTCAGACAGAGATCAGACTCAGGAGCGAGCATTGTCAGGCTCCTCTGCCTGTGCTCAGCCTTTATTCTCTGCTCTTCGCTTGCCTTCGGCCCTTCTTTTCCAGCCCTTTGACCTGTCATCATCTCTCTACACCCTTCCCAGTCTAACTTTCTAAGTAGCATTTCTTTTGAAAAGCATTTTCCGATCATGACTCTTTGTAAGGCGTATCATCGTTTATATCCGTTTCATCAGTAAGTTACATCCCGCCTTGTAGTAAAGTCACTTTGAAGTGGAGATAGGATAATGGAGTATTCATGTCTGCCTCTTACCTCACTGTGGACTGTGCTCCATAAATTCATAATGAACGGAACAAACCCGACACTGTGCTTCGGGAAGAGAACCCCCGTTTGGGTCTTGACCTGCGCCAAGGGGACGGAGGGGGCGTTCCCAATGCGTCTGCTCCTCGGTTGAGCCAAGATGAAGGCTTGATGGAGTCAAGAGGCTGTTGATGGAGATTTTATTTCCCCAGAGTTTCTTTTTTCCTAAAATGCACTTCTTTGGTCTGTAACAAAGCTCTGTTATAAAAATTTCAACTGCTTACCACAGTGGGAGAGAAGAGTCTAAGAATTCAGCAATAGGAGGGCTGAGGATTTTATATTCTTTGGGGGGGCTGGTTTTTCATGTTTTATCTATTTCTCCCCTCTTAGGAAAATAGGTTGCCCACCTTTGAGCAAATCTGTTTGGGTTTCTCTCTAATATCTTTACTTTGTTCTCATTACTATCTGCTTCCTCTCCCTTCCCTCCAAGAGATCCTCACCACCGTGTGTAAATGGATGCAGAGAAACTGCCCGGCTCCTTTTCTGAGAAGTACGGGCCCATGTCGTTAAGGCTTTTCCATTAAGCCACAGGGAAGTGTCCTGTCCTGTCCTGCCACAGTTGCCTTCTGTCCCCAGGGGGCTCAGTGGAGGCCAAGCAGTGACTTGTCCCTTTCTTCATAAATTCTCTCTAACTCCCAGTTCTTCCCTTCTAATTCAGCTTTTCCATTTGTTCCCATAGCACCACCTTAAAATGTGTTCTTTTCTAAGGTAAGGAGTAACTACATGAGTGAAAATACATATTCACTTGGGAGGTCAGATAGCAAAGTTCGGATTCAGGCACTGTTGGGGGGCGGGGGTTCTGGTTCCCTGAACCCAGTTGACTGGTGGGATTACCAGGCTGAGCTGGAAAATGCAACAGGGACTCAGGGGTAACTGAAAACAAAAATGAACAGAAACTGAAAATAAAACTGGCACAGGCAGCACGAATAGAACGTAAAAGTCACCTGCACAAGTTTCAGTGCAAAGAGTCATTTTACTTAATAAGAAAGGGAAAGTTTAGAGCATTTTGAAAGAGAGTTGAAAGTGGGTGGAGAAGGGAAACGGAGCTGTAAATACCCTCTTTCTCTCCACTCAGAATTGGTCCTGTCTCTTTCATTGGCCTCTCTGCACCTCCGGGCATTATCGCCCTTTTCTACTGGTCATTGATTACCTAGGTTACCTCTTGCTCACATTGTTTTCCCTTGAGGGGGAGAACCATAGAGGGGTGAATGGTCCTGTGGGCCTTCCAGACTTCCTGGTCCTGAAGGTCAGGTTTTCTTCCCATCCCCCTTGATACTCTTTGTGTCCCTTCTCAAGCACACACCTTGTCTTTCACTCCAGATTCTGTTTACTAATTGTGTAACCATAGTCAAGTCCATTCTTTCTCTGAACTTCAGTTTCCTTATCTACCAAACCGTGAGGACAATGCCTGCCCCATTGTGCTCTTCTGGGAATCAGACCAGATAATTCATGTAAAGCTCGGAGCACGTGTGTGGCACCCAGAAATCACTCTTCCCGTGACAGGAGATATTGCTATGGATGCTGTCTGCTTTTTTAGCATATGAATCTTTTTTACCTTTGTGCAACTAATGAGTAACAACCAAATCATTTTTGTTCGAAAGAAAAACAAAAAGGGGTTTTGCCTTGACAAGGCACTCACACATGAATAGCAGGGAACCACTCCCAGTGGGCTCAATCTGCCACGTCAGACACTAGAAGAAAAGACTCATTCACGAAGGTTACTTTCTATAGCTCAGTGGAAAAGAGCAGAGTTCCAGGAGCCCGTGCAAGCAAAGGAGGGGCCTCAGGATTGTTTTCTTCCAGCTGCACTGAGGTGTAATTGAGAAATACAAGTTGGCTGTACTTATGCTGTACAATCTGGCATTTTGATGCGACGACTCAGCTAATTAACATGTGATCAGCTCACATAGTATCCTGCAGGCTCATCCATGTTGGTGCAAATGACAGGATTCCCTTCTTTGTAAAGGCTGAACAGGATTCACTGTGTATTACATTCCATTGTGTTCATATTTCCCCATTCATCCATCTGGTCGTGGATGCCGAGGTTGTTTCCGTACCTTGCTGTGGTGCCGCAGTGCCCGTGGAGCGCCGATGTGCCTTTGACATCCTGATTTCATTCCTTTGGATCTATCTGCAGGTCATAGGGTGGTTCTCAGAGTCGCTTAGCATGTTGGGAAACATTTCCTGAATGGGACGGGGCAATTCTTCAGCCCTCCCGAGAGGCTGGGGTTAACCTGGTTTGCCCTTCCTGGGAGTGAGGTGGTGCGAGAAGGAGCTCTGCTCAGGAGAACAGGGATGTGGCTCTTCGCATGCTGGCACAGATAAAGTCTGCACTTTTCCAGATGCCATTTCTTCTCTGCAGGATGAGGGGGCTGGGCTGGACTATGTCTTGGATCTTCTACTCTTATAGCACTGCAGAGCCTACTTTTCTTCTCTTCTTTTCTTTTTGCAGCCTCATTGAAGAGCCTCTTTCTGTCTCCTAAGGGCATCTTTGGTCGTCACTGCCTGGTGGGCTGGCTTGGGCGGACTGCTTCGTTGTGAAAGGCACGATTCTTTCAAGTTGACTTCAACTTTCCTCTTTCACCCTTCCTCTTTTGTTCCTGCTCACTCTTTTCCTTAATGGTGTCAAGGGAGGTCAAGTCCGGTTCATTATTCTTTTGGAGATGGAGACCCATGACTGGGGCCAGGTTTTGTTATGTCTCAGTCTGGGTAGATTCTATTCCCTCCTAATTGCCTTTTTCCTTTTGATCATTCATATCTTCTGCCTCGGGATTTCCTTGAAGTTTTACAATATTATCTCTTTATCACATTTTTCCCTTTGTGACTTGATGTTCTGTGGACAGCTCCAATTGCCTGCTGAACCCAGCCTAGCGGTCCCCTCGGAGCCCGGGGCACCATTGCTGGGTGGGTGGGTATGGAGATTGATAGACAGCACTCGCTCCCGGCTTCTTCCTACCTGTGTTTCACCTGGGCAATGACAATTACAGCACCTCAGACAGCAGTGCTGAGCGTACATCAGGCTGGGAACCAGAAGGGTCTCAGGAGACCTGGGTTGTAGTTGAGCCTGTCTCTAACAAGCCAGGGACTGTGTGGGTATGGGTGGAGCTGGGCACTTTGCTGTTATAAGCCGGGTGGTAATTCTGACATTTCAATTACTTGGACTCTGAGAAGGTGTAGCTGGGCCTCAGATCTTCAGCCAGAATTCCCATTCAGAGGCTTCCTAGCCTGGCAGTCTTGGCATCTGGGGCACTTTCTAAGAGTGAAGTAGCAGGGAGATAATCCCTGACGTGGAGGTAGTGGGGACCTGAGTTCTGATGGGGAGAGAGAAGATGTGTTCAGGGGACCTCGGCCTCCCCTTCTGGTTCCTTGGTAAGCGTCACTGGGCAGGGGGCGGAGGCCTCAGAACTGCCTCGGGGTATTGGGGGCAACACTAAAGCCAGGTCTTGTCACTTTCAATGGTTTACATGAGGGTCCGCCCTGGAGAAAGCTGTCCACTCCCGACATCCCAAGGGTGGGTTAAAGACGTAAGGCCCGGCCATTTGAGAAGATTTCATTCCAGATAGAAAGGCACACGCCTCCTCTCCTAGTCTGGGTTCCTGCAGAAGCAGGGGATCCCAGGGGACGCAGTTTATGTGGGAGATGGTCCCAGGAAACATGGGAAGAGGAGTGGGAAGTAGGACCAAGAGAGGATGTGCTGTCAAGCTGGGGATCCCTGTGGATGACGGGACTCAGTTCCATTGGGAAGGAGTGTAGCACAGGTGCCGCTACGTTCTCCCACCCGGGAGGAGCAGGTCCACCAGCCAGAGCCTCCAGTGCAGCCAGGCAGGGGCTGGCCGCTGGCGGTCAGGTCAGTGAGCACTGGAATAAAGCTGAGTGGACCGAGAGCCCACTATGTACACTGTCCCATACACACCTTCCCAGGGGTCCTAGGAGGGAGCCCGGACATTGTCTCTGCAGAGAATGAATCCCGAGTCAGAAAGGCAACTCAGACCCACAGGGCAGGGCCAGCTCTTGAGAGCCAGGCTTCTGACTCCTGCTCCAGTGCTGTGCCCACATGGCTACTCAAGGCCCAAATTTAAACTTGTGATGACCCGCGGAACAACCTTGCCCTTCCTGCTATGAATTCTTCAGTCTTCCCCTGAGTGAAAAATTGACAGAGGGATTAAATCCCGACAGCCAGAGAAAGGGAAAAAGAAAAAAATTGGCTGAGTGTATAAATAAAGTCTTCCAGGAAGATCATATTTTGAACGCATTTATTATTCATGTATTTTTGTCACTGTCGTGTCTGAAGTGTTTACTTGGGATTCTAGCTTTTTGCTTTTCCAAGGACACTGCTGATCCATCCTAGAAGAATCTGACAGCCTTCGCCTTAACAGTGCTCATTACTAAACGTGTTATTTAAGATGCGGAGGAAAGATCACAGGCAGAGCAGCGGCTCCCAAACACTCCTGCCTGGTGGGTGGTGAGGCCCGGTGGCTCCTTGTGCCTCTTGTGCATCCAGTGTGTGTGGAGCCCCTTGGACCGGCTATAAAGCCTTGCCCTGGGGGCAGCTGGGCTCCTTCTTTGATTCTGAAATGCCCACAAGTCTCTGGCAATGTTCTCTGTGATGCGTCTGCGTGATCCCCAAGGCTCAGCCGAGGGCTTCTCCAGAGGAGACGGTCTCAGCCTCTGTAGAAGGCCGAGGATGCTGGTGGGCTCCTCCTGGCAGGACCAAAGACCCTGCCAGACCACCAAGGGCTAACCTGAAAATGAAATATTGGTGATTCTCAACATGTTGAGACGGGCTAAAACTTGACAAATCATTTTGACCTTTGGGCAGAGGTTTCTAATGATGGGATCAGCCATGGCCCATTTCCACCAGAAACGTGGGGAAAAGGTCTGGAGATGCCATTTTACCTAATTCTTAGATGTCTTTTGGCATCTGTTTTCATTTTCTTATATAAAAGCCCTACAATGTGGTCATTCAGAAACGTTTAGAAGGGGGTATTCGTATTGGAAAGGGTTGTCCAAGTCTTATTTTAGAATTCCCGGACGGGAATTACTGGATCTTAAGATAGGCGCATTTTTTTAAGGTATTGGGCACATCTGGTTTCCAGAAAGAGGGAACTATTTTTTTCCCTCCTTGTAGTGGGGTATCTGGTCTCTCTTTCTTCAGATCTTTTTCAGTAAGGATACGTCATGCTTTCACATTTTGCCCTTCTGATAGGTAGAAGATGATATAACACCCGTGCTTTAATTTGCATTTCTTTGAATAACGTTGTGAATATTTTCCCACAGCACCCTATTTGTGTTTCATACGAAGTTCTGGAAGGATACCGATCACGTTCTCCATCCCTGCCCTTTTCCTTTGCTGCCACAACCTACACTGGACCCTCCATTGTGTGTTCCCGGGGCCTGTAGACCGACAGGCTGGTCAGAGGACCCGGGGGCCTCTGGGGCGATGTGCCCCGGGCAGCTGCCCCTGCTCAGGCCTCACCTACCCGTGCGTGCAGATTAGACCTTCGCTTGCACAGAACGGCTGGGGGCACCTGCTAACAGACCCGCGCAGGGAGGGGACCTCAGTCCGGCACGGTCCTCCTTCACTGCAGTAAAACACCACGGGATTCGCCGCCTACTCTCTGGGGCCGGACTTTCTGTGTTTTGCGGTTAGTCCGGCTTTCGTGTGTTGCCAACTTCAAAAAACAACTGTATTGACGACAAGGTGGCTCTGTTTGGGCGACCCGTGTCTGTGTTCTGCAGAGGCCAGGCAGGAGACAGCAGGTCCCGCCGGCCAGCCCGCGCGGGCCCTCTGGAAGGAGGCTCTCCCGGGCTGAGGTTTCAGCAGCTCTTTCCCTTCGTGCTACGTGGCAAAGGGGGCCCTCGGCAGTGGGCAGCTTTCGCATTTGGGTGTGTTGTGGTCTGTTGTCAACGGCACTTGGCGTCAGTCCGGTGTTCTGAGGTCAGTGACGAACGAGCCCCGCGAACCCAGGCAGATGCTCATCAGAAGAGGAGCCGAACCCGGCCCAGCACGCTTGGAACCGGTCTAGTGTCTTGGGAAACGTTCTTTTTTTTTTTTTTTGAGACAGAGCCTCAAGCTGTCACCCTGGATAGAGTGCTGTGGCATCACAGCTCGCAGCAACCTCCAATTCCTGGGCTCAAGCGAATCTCCTGCCTTCGCCTCCCAAGTAGCTGGGACTATAGGCACCCACCACAACGCCCAGTCATTTTTTGGTTGCAGCCATCGTTGTTTGGCGGGCCTGGGCTGGATTCGAACCCACCAGCTCAGGTGTACATGGCTGGTGCCTTAGCCCATTGAGCCACAGGCGCTGAGCCCAGGCTATTTTTATTGTTGCCATTTGGTTAGGGCCGGGTTTGAACCCGCCACCCTCGGTAATATGGGGCTAGCACCCCACTCACTGAGCCACAGGATCCACACTGCCTATTAAAAAGGCAGTTTTAATACTAAATACTAAACTAAAAAGTAATTTTGAGCAAAAATCCTTAGCTTGGGAATGTTATGCATACTTAATTGTGGAAAGGAGTCACTGAATTGTGAGGAGTCACTGAAATAGTAGGGGAAAGCCTGTTGGACAATGTCAGCTGTTTTAAAACAAAGGAGAAAAAAAGGATTTTCTAGCTCCGTCACTTTGTACCTTTGGCTGTTCTGAATTTCCTATTCTACTCAGGCCAGCATGCCAGCCAGTTACAACCAACTCTTAAGAAAATTGCACAGGTAGGATTTGGTGAAATGAGAGCAATTTAATTAAGAATGAGGTGAATCTGAGAGATTCTCAAAACCTGTGTAAATTTTAGAGATAGTTACCATTGGAAATTGGCAGAGAATTTGCAGTATTCCTGATTAACTCCCCTCATATCTTTCTGTACTTTGCCAGAATGGCTTACCAAATGAATGCCTGTCTGATAAACACACAGTAAAATCCCCATGCGCCATGGCCCAGCAACACAAAGACCAATCCACATGGATGGAGATACTTAGGAAGTCTGACAAGGAAGGAAGATGGTAAAAGGTAGAAAAGTGTCCCAAGAAATAGCCAGGCATTGTGTCGGGTGTCTGTAGTCCCAGCTACTTGGGAGGCTGAAGCAAGAGAGTCACTTCAGCCTAGGAGTTTTGAGGATGCTGTGAGCCACGTCACTCTACCGAGGGTGACATAATGAGTGTAATTATAATTACAAGTTTATAATTGTAATTGTCTGTCTCCACAAAAAAAGCGTCCCAAGAAAGAAAGTTAAATTCCTACTGAAGAGAATACTACATGGTGGGATAACAAAAGGCTTTCTGGAGTTGGTGTTTGAGTTTGTCCAACTCCTGAAAGAGTGGGACTTGGACAGATAAAAGATAACAGCAAGAACAAAAGAGGAAATAACAACCCACAAACACTGGAACATTTCTTAGAAACAGGTTGTCCATGAGTTATAAACATCTGAGTCGCTCATATGAACAGAGGCTATTATAGGTAATGGGTAATGTACTAACTTATGTGCAAGTTTAACTTAAGAACTAACCTACAGAACCTATCTTGTTTGTAACCTGGGGATGGCCTGTACTGACTGACTCTTGGCCAAATTTCAAGACACAGAGAGAAGAGTGACTGATAGTAATGCAATAATCTAAGAGAAAATTGGGCCAAGGCAGAAGGTGGGGAGAAGAGCATCTCAGGGATGTTCTGAGACCTTGCAGAGGGCATGGCAACCAAGACTCAGGACAGGAAATGATAGGTGGGTGTGATAAACAGCAGCCCCCCTAAAGCCAGGTTTTTCTCAGCCTGTTTTAGCTTTAGTCCCCCGCATGCTCCTTCTGGTTAATTTCAAAGGCAGGTTTCAGAATAGAACTGGGAAGTTCTCCAAGTCCCCCAACTCCCTAGCAATGACTAAACACGATGATGAGAAACTTACCGCAACCCCCCTAGAAATGGGCAATGGAGAAAACATTACCTGTACAAAGTTCCCAGGTTACTGTATTTCCAAAGCTGTTTCTGTGCCAACCTTTACTATGTATGCCACGCTGTAGCCCCCTGACTGTAACCCTGGCCCCCCAACTCCCAGCTAACAGCCACGTCTTACTGTTGTTTTTGCTTGCTTGCATGGCAACGACAAGGGTATAAAAGGCTACCTGCTTCTCTGTCCGGGCCATTTGCCTTTTTAGCAGTGGTCCCCTGCGCAGGAGTAAATAAAATCACCTCTGATTTGTACCCAAAGTGGGGGTCCATATTTTTCTTACGGGTGGCTATAGTTACAACATGGGAGAGGAAGGTCAATCATTAAAGCCTCAATTTCCCGGGCGGTGCCTGTGGCTTAGAGTAGGGTACTGGTCGCATATGGAGGTGGTGGGTTCAAACCCAGCACCAGTCAAAAAACAAACAAAGAAAAAAACTGCAACAACAACAAAATATTTGGCTCAGCGCCTGTAGCACAGTGGGGTCAGCTAACCAACAATGACAACCACAACAAAAAATAGCCAGGCATTGTGGTGGGCACCTGTAGTCCCAGCTACTTGGGAGGCTGAGGCAGGAGAATCTCTTGGGCCCAGGAGACTGAGCTGTGACTCCACTGCACTCTGCCAGGGACGATGTAGTGAGACTCTGTCTCAAAAAGAAAAAAAAAAAAGCCTTAATTTCCTCACCTGAAAAATCTTCTGCCATCGATGTAAAGAATTAAATGGGTTACAGCTGAGGTAAATAAGTGTAAAACATTTGACCATGCTTGGCATAGTAAGATCTCAATTGTTTGATGTCATCACTAATTCAGTTAATAAATACCTTAAATTGCAAGGTACCAATGTAATGAACAAGGCAAACAAACAAGGCCTTTGCCCTCATTGAGCTTATGGTCCAAGGAGGGAGAGGAACATTAAACAAATGCACATCCAAATATTTTATTACAAATTCTACCAAGTGCTATGAAGGAAAGAATAGGGTGCTAAAGGATCTAAGAGGAAAGACCTCTGTTAAACTAGGAAGATAGGTAAGCTTTTTTTCCTTGAGACAGAGCCTCAAGCTATCACCCTGGATAGTGCTGTGGCATCACAGCTCACAGCAAACTCCACTTCCTGGGCTCAAGTGAGTCTCTTGCCTCCGCCTCCCAAGTAGCTGGGACTACAGGTGCCTGCCACAATGCCTGGCCATTTTTTGGTTGCAGCCATCATTGTTGTTTGGTGGGCCCGGGCTGGATTCGAACCCGCCAGCTCAGGTGTACCTGGCTTAGCCCGCTGAGCCACAGGTGCCAAGCCAAGTTTTTTTTTTTTTTTTGACAGTTTCACTTTCTCACCCTGGGTAGAGTGCCATGGCATCATAGTTCACAGCAACCTC
>CAUYON010088565.1:0-37560 GCA_963573935.1 Arctocebus calabarensis
TATTAACCACAGTATAATCATTCATAGGAAAACAGTAATTAAGCAATGAATTGAATTAAATAACAAAGTTCAAACTGTCATAAACTCATAGACCACAATGATTTTACAAAACAAGCAATTCCAGAAATCTTATAAATAATACAAAAAGAAATATTTCAATATCATTCTACATGATCTAGATACACCTGATATTGAAATTGGAGAAAATATATTGTTATAAAGAGAAATTACAAACATGTTTCACTTATAGATGAGGATGCAATATCCTAAATAACACATTGACAATTTGAATTACAAAATTAATATTTAAGTAATGTACTTTGGTCAAAATTGAATCCAATTTATATGAAAGTTAGACACTATTTTCTTCTCTTTTTTTTTTTTTGGTTTTCTTTCCCTCGCCCCCTCCCTCCTTCTCTGTCTGCTCCCTCCTTCCCCCATGCCCCACTGTGTCATTCATTGTCATTAATTGTCCTCAAATCAAAGTTGAACACATAGGATTCATGCTTCTCCATTCCTGTGATGTTTCACTAAGAATAATATGTTCCACTTTCATCCAAGTTACTACAAATGCAGCAAAGTCTCCATTATTTTGATGGCTGAGTAATATTCCATGTATACATATACCATAGCTTACCAATCCACTCCTGTGTTGAAGGACATTTAGGCTGTTTCCACACTTTAGCAATTGTAAATTGGGCAGCGATAAACAGCCTCATACAAATGTTTTTATAATAAAAGTTTTTTTTTCTTCTGGATAGATGCCCAGCAATGGGATTGCAGGATCAAACAGGAGGTCTAGGTTGAGTTCTTTGAGCTTTCTCCATACTTCCTTCCAAAAAGGCTGTATTAGTTTGCCCACCAGCAGTGTAAAAGAGTTCCTTTCTCCCCACATCCGGGCCAGCATCTGCAATCTTGAGATTTTGTGATATAGGCCATTCTCACTGGAGTTAGATGGTATCTCAGGGTGGTTTTAATCTGCATTTCTCTAATAATTAAGGATGATGAGCATTTTTTCAAGTGTTTACTGGCCGTTTGTCTGTCATCTTTAGAGAAAAATCTAAATCTGTTCACTTTTAATGTATGAGGATTTTAGCTAGATCCTAATATCCTTCAGAGTGGCGATCATTTACTATACACATACCTACCTCCACAGATAGTTTGGTTCAATGAATTTGCCAGCACTTGTTAAATTTATACATAGAATGAATGAAAATTTTTGTTTTTACTTCAACAGGAAGAGGACTGGACTCCTTTTTCTTATGTTGTAGCTGTCCTAGGTGAAATAAGCAGACCCGCTCAATTCGAACATCCACCATAATAACAGTAATAACAACAGCAGCCACTCATGTTTATTTTTGAGTACATACAATGAACAAGGCAATGTCCTAGAATGCTTGACATGCTTTGTCTCATTCAATGCATGAAATAGGTGCTACCCATAAGGGGAAACTGAGGCACATGCAGTGAACTGATGCGCCCAGGGTCACTTGCTTGGACAGCAGCAGGTGTTCGCAGAGAATTCTGGTTCCTCTAACTGCCCGGGTCACGTGCTTCGTCCTTGTACCATTCTGTCAAGGCATATAAAACTCAACCCATCCAACTCGTCATTCATGTATTGATCAACTACACCTCTTACACTTTCCCTGGGGAGTCTTGCCCTTCTCCTGTCTGGAGTCTTCAGAGTGGGGCAGCATGATTAGAAGTTTCCTCATTTGGGGAAAAATTCTCAATTTTAGAAATGTTATCTTGTTATCTTTTAGGAAATCATTATTTCTAAACATTATTATTATACCTAACTGTAGGTCTATTTATGAAAGGAGATTATTTCTTTCTCATATAAAGAGTATGACTGCCTCCAAATTATAAGCTTCACATGCTGGAGAGAGGCAGCCCCGAGAAGAATCACACCTCTTTTTACTAAGGCCTACCTGTGAAACCCACATTTTAGGAAACAACAAGTGTGATAGGATTAACACTACTCTGAACTTCCGTGAAATAGTCTTATCACATTTGAGGACTCAGAGGGGCTTGGTTAGAGTGAAAAATATCATCCCAGAGCGAGCAGTGCTTTTATAGGCATGCTGCCTGGCACAGCTGATATCCATGGCATCCATGTTCAGTTTTTAGCCTGTGAAATAATGAACAGGAAATCATAAATTGAAAAAAGAAAAAAAAAAAAAAGGAAGTTCTACTTCATACAATATAGAATAAGCATACGCAAAGCATCCATTTCTAAGCAGTAGCAGAGGCTCCAGAAAGAGTTCAGGGATTCCCTTTTTGAGAGCCCTAGTAGACTAGCAGCAACGAGGATTTGGGTGTGTGTGAGATGGAGAGGGAGGCGGGGTCTGCACCAATGACTGTCCTGTGCTCTCTCTGCCTGTCTCGTGGTGCCATCAGTACCCATCAGAATGGAATGATGGTTTAGGGGAATGCGACCTAGAACCCAAATTCTCCCCAACCTGCTGCTGCTGGCCACAATGAGTGCCCAGGCTCCATACAGGTCCCCCTTTTGACTACAACACTGACACAGGCATCCAAGAACATACCTTATTCTTGTTCTTATGGGTAATTCTAGATTTCTTGCTGTTTTCCCAAATCGATCTGAAGGTGCCTGAAGAGATCTGGGGCGTGACGGTCATTTTCAAGACTGGCAGTTTACCTGAATGGAGCAAGAACGCAGTCATACACGGGTAGGACCCTTCACAACTGCACTGGGTGGACAGGGGTCTCAGCTTCTGAGGGACACATGTGACACATTATTGCCTCTCACCCGATACCCTTTCCTATATCTTCCTGATGTGAGTGATCATAACAATTACTTTACCTCTGAAATTTCTCACACTTGCTATTTCCTTCCCATTCCCACTGTCATGTCTTTTACCTGAATAATAGAGCAGCCCCCAACCGGCCTTTCTAACCGTAGACTTCCCCACCCCCAAATGGACCCTGCTCCAGCTTGGTCACCTTAGAGGAAAATAGTGATCTTCTCGTTCACCAGCTCTAATGTCCTTACTGGCTCTCCATCTTCAGCAGGCATCTTGTTCCTGCCCCCCCAGTTCCCATTTGCTTCTTCCTGCAAACCCTGGGCTCCCCTTAGGGTTCCAGGGGGGGCACATAACCCAGGGCTGTCCAGTTAGTGTGCAGGATTTGATCTCCCTGGCACAATGACTGGTGGCCAGGTGCATATGACACACCAGTGAAGGCCAAGAGAAGAGCTCTTCCTTGAGATTAATAAACAGGCAGAGTGTAAACTTCAGCTAAGGCTGCCCAACTTGCCACTGTCTGGGAAGAACATGCCTGAGAGTAAGTCAAAACCAAAGCAGCACTTCAGGGGATGAAGGCAGGTGGCATTATCTCAACCCCTGATTCCAGCTGCACTTTCAGGTAGAGCCACTCCTGGACTTTGAGTTTATAGAATCGATATATTTATTTTGTACTTAAATCAGCTTAGATTGGGTTGTATCATTTGAAACCCAGAGTTCTCATTGATTTTCCTGTAGAACACAGACCCAAATCCCTAGCATCCTATTTAGAAAGCCTGTGCCAACCCCCTCCTTCCACACATTTCCCATGGTACTCTGCCTTCTCCTCGACCCAGCTGGACAGGTCCTGCTTGCAAGGCCAGAAGTGCCTTCAGCTATAGTTTCTAGAGACCAGAATATCTCATGGAGGGGCCAAAAGCAGAAGGGAAAATAAGAAATATGTTTGAGGTTGGATGTGGTGGCTCAGGCCTATTATTCTAGCACTTTGGGAGGCGGAAGATGAAGAATTACTTGAACCTAGGAGTTTGACACCAACCTGGGCAACATAGCAAGACCCCCGTCTCTACAAAAAAAGAGAAAGGAGGAGGAGGAGGAGAAATAATAAGGTTGAGAGGAAAAATAAGAACTTTAGAAATAGTACTGAATTTCAGCTCCGGAGAGTAAATTGAGTTTGAAACATGAAAATGGTTGTACAGGTCTGGGACTAGTCATGCTGGACACAGTGGAGTGTGCCTAGGGTGTGAAGTGAAGTAGCCCTTTTTATTTCCAGGGTCTTCTTTTGGCCCAAGTGTGTCTTCCATGTTCCCTTGTAGAGCAGCAGGTTGTGCAGGGGTAGGTCCAATGGCAGTCGCTCGGGGCCATGCCGGAGGTCACATGCCACAGTCACATTTTGCTCACAGTCCCTGTTTTTCTTATATAATTATCTTTTGTTTGAGTTAATAATTGCCTGCTTTCTCATTTGCATCATTTTCTTTCTTTCTTCTTTTTTTTTTTTTTGAGACAGTCTCACTATGTCACCCTCAGAGTTCACAGCAACCTCAGACTCCTGGGCTCAAGCGATCCTCTTGCCTCAGCCTCCCAAGTAGCTGGGACTACAGGCGCCCACCACATAGCCCGGCTATTTTTTTGTTGCAGTTGTCGTTGTTTAGCTGGCCCGTGCCAGACTCGAACCTGCCAGCCTCGGCGCAGGTGGCTATTGTCATAACCACTGTGCTACGGGCACCGAGCCCATTTGTATAGTTTTCTGTGGACCTGTTCCAAATATTTGCCCCCGATTTTCTTTGGTTTTTCATACACTTATCAGTATTTCTTTCAAAATACTTTCCAGTTTTCTGCTCTAATTTGGACTAGCTCTGACCACCAAATCTAGAATTCTCTTTTCTATTGTTCTGGGTTAGTTCTCGTGATTTGGGGGTTCTTAATTCTTTGTCTTTGCAGTTTATTTCCTCATCTTGTTTACACAAATTCCTCGGGGCTCAATGGGCTAAGGCGCCAGCCACGTACACCTGAGCTGGTGGGTTCGAATCCAGCCCGGGCCCGCCAAACAACAATGACGCTGCAACCAAAAAAATGGTGAGGCGTTGTGGCAGGTGCCTGTAGTCCCAGTTACTTGGGAGGTGGAGGCAGGAGACTGGCATGAGCCCAGGAATTGAAGGTTGCTGTGAGCTGTGATGCCACAGCACTCTATCCAGGGTGACAGCTTGAGGCTCTGTCTCAAAAAGCAAACAAACAAAGTTCCTTGGAAGCGTCCCAAGAATGGATTTAGAGGAGGTACATGTTTTGGGTCCTTGCTTGTAGAAAACATCTTTATTCTGTCCTCATCCTTGGTTAGAAGTTGAGACTGAATGCTTAGAATTCTTGCAGAATTGTCATGGTGGCATCCCATCACCCAGCTTCCAGTTGGGAACTTTGATGTCATTGTGATTCTCACTCCTTTGGATTCATTGTTTTTGGCAGTGTTCTCAAATGCCATCACGAGATGGCATTTTATCATTCATTGTGCTGGTCACTCAGCAGGCTCATGCTCTTTCACTGAGATAGGTTTAAATATTGACATGGAATTATAGAACAATAAGTTGCATAATGAGAAAGCTTACGGCCCTAACTTTCTGGGAATGTTCTTGATTTATTCCTTTGACACGTCCCTCACCTCACTCTTCTCTGTTCTCTCTTCTTGACACCGTTATTTAGATACTGGAGCTGTCAGACTGACCCTCTATCTCTTCCCTTTCCTCGCCTCCTCTCCACTTCCCTATCTTTTGTTTTGTGCACCCCCCTATCCGTTTCTGAAGACTTTCTTGCCTTCCTCTTTGAATCTTTTCTTTTTAGAAATTTTTATTTCGGCCACCATTTTTACTTTCCAAGAACTTTGTCTTATTTGCTAACTGTTCTTTTCCCATAGCATCCTGTTATCCTTTTAATGGACGCATTATTTTCTCTTTTCATGGAGAATGTTAGAGCCCCCTTTTGGTTTTTCAGTTTTCTGCATTGTTTCTCTATTTATAGAGAAAATTTTATTTCCTCTTTTTCAAGCTTGGTCTCTCATGTTGGAGACTTGCCTCAAGTGTCTGGAGATTTTCAGACGTCTGTTCACAGTGAAGCAGGAGGCATCCAAAGGTTGATGGGAAACTTGTGTATGTTCGTGATTGCCATCTGGGCCTGCTGAAAGGCTCTGCATAGCTTTTGCAGGAGAAATTCCCAAGCTAGTCTCCTTGTTCTGCCCTTGGCCCTCTGCAGTCTATTTTCAATATAGAGCTGGAGTACTCCTGTTAAAGTGTGGGTCACATCAGGTGATTCCTCTGCTTAAAATTCCCAAGTGCTTTTCCATCTTAACAGAGTTATCATCTGAAGTCTTTGTAATTGTCTGGAAGGCCTCCTGCCCTGCGTACTTGTGTCTCTCTTTTTTGTCCTATAACTCTCCCATGCTATACGATCTCGCTCCATCCCAGCCATGCTGGCCACCTTGCTGGTACTAGAACACACCAGGGAGGCTCCTGCATTGAGGTCTTTGCAGTTGCTGTTCCTTCTACAGAGGATGTTCTTCTCCCAGACATGTGGCTTTTTGCCTCACCCCACTCAGGTCTTCACTCGAACATCCCTTCTCAGGAAGGCCTTTCCTAGCTGCCCTGAGATTGCACCCCCGTCACGCCTCTTCTTGCTTTATTTTTCCCTTAAGTACGATCCTCACCCGATACACAACCGTCCACATTTTACTTTTTGCTGTTGTTGGTTTATTGTCTGCCATTCTCCACTGGAAAGCAAGGTCCATGGAGGCAGGAATTCATTGCTCCCCTCCCCAGTGTCTAGAAAAGGGCCTGACCCATCACATATATTTAATAAATGTACATTGAAAGAAAGAAAGAAAAAATGAATACGTGAAAGGGTTCTGAAATATTCTATTTCCATATTAGTGAAAAGCCAACCCTGGAAGGTGTGGACATAAGCTTGTCTTTTTGTTCTCGGTGGCTCACTCCTGTAATCTCAGCACTCTGGAAGGCGGAGGCGGGTGGACTGCTTGAGCTCATGAGCTGGAGACCAGCCCAAACAAGAGCAAGACCCCATCTCTAAAAAGTAGCCGGGCATTGTGGCAGTCACCTGTAGTCCTAACTACTCCGGAGGCTGAGGCAAGGGGATCACTTGAGTCAGAGAGTTTGAAGTTGCTATGAGCTATGTTGCCACAGCACTCCACTGGAGTAGGGGGATGAGGCTGCCGATGTTTCTGAGCAAGGTTTCATTGCTCACATTTCATTGCTACCATTCATTAATGGTAGATCATTAAGGACTTCTTAGTAGGCAAATAAGTAACCTTAGGCTGTGAATTTGGATTTCATGAACAAGTTACAATTAGAATTAGAAACTAGCTTGTCAACTTGCAAGTGATAAGAAACAGAAACAATCAATAGAAGATCATTAGATATATAATCACTGATATTACTAGTTGCTTTTAATGTTTAAAATGATGCCATTAGGGCTAAGTGACAAGAGGTTTTTCCCTGTAGAATCCAACCAGTGAACCCTGTTTTGACGAGTCTTCCTTGGTGTTCAAATGAAAAATCTGATTGAAGTGCTCTGGATGCATTAAGGCTAATCATGATATATACACTTTAAGTGGGAAAAATCAGTCATTGAACTATAAATTACGTTTTAATGCTTTTTAAATGAGTATTTGTATTTCCAGGTGGGTATTTCACAATTATCTTCTCATTTATGCAAATTAAAACATTTACTAAGCAAGCATGATGTTTTCCAGCTCCAAATACATAGTCAGTGATAATCATTTTCCACCGAGTCCTTTGAGATCAAACCTCATTAGCATTCACTCCAGCAACCATCAGGAAGCTGCCTGGAGTCCTGTAACGCCTTCTGTCACGGTATATAATGAAAAAGTTACTGTGGTGCCAGGAAAAGCAAAATGAAAGCATTAACCTGCCTTCAGTTTATTAAGCTTAAATTGAAATTAAATTTGAATTAAATTTAACAGGATCATTCTGTTGGATTCAAATTCAACTCTAATGGAGTAAGAAGCAGATGTTCTAATTCTGCAAAATAAACAGATAATTAAAACAATCTTGGAATCACTTGATACGTTGTTAAAAAATGCGATAGTATAAGTTAAAAAATGGCAGTCCAACAGATAGTAATATCATTATAATTCTTCTCCCCAAAACTCTGCCAGCATTAAAAGAGAAATATAATACATATTAATAATTATGTCACATCTCTTAGACCATTTCACTAGGGAAATGTAAAGACCCGGTGACGGTGCTGTTTAATTCTCTCTTCTTGATGTGTCCCACAACATCCCAGGAGTGCTCCCCACTTTTCTCAAAATAAATTTGCATTTGCAAATCTGTTTATGAAGTCCTTCATTTGAGCTTCCTTGAAAATGATATTTCTTTGCCTCCTGTCCATCAGCCATGAAAGCAGCCATCATTCATTCTGGTCATGCATATTGGTGATGGAGACCAGGGGTGACCGAGCTGCACAAGCGTATTCCAAATATGAGTCTCTCCTTTGAAAGGGTTGCAGGAGCAGAAAAGACTCTGAATGGTCTCCTCTGCCATCACATTCTTTGATGAACAAGAAATCCCACCATAACCTGAGGAGGGCTATTATTTGAGTTTTTCAACAGAAATCTTTGCAGGTTGAGTTGGGAGAAGAATAGAATTTGGGAGGAGAGTTTCTTGGAGAATAAGCAAAGATGAGAGAAGAGAGAGAAAGGACAAAAAACAATAGAGAAAAGTTCTTTCTTTGTCTTTTTTTTCTTTGATCAATACTTAGATCACTGGGCCAGTTGAAGCAATAGGGGATGGGCTGTGGCTGTGTTTCTGGTCACCTATTGAAATGAAAAATGTGGAGTAAGTTGTGAGTAGCACACTGTTTGAGAATGAGTGGGTGTTGGCAGAGACATCTTACTTAGATCAAAGGCTGCATATGACATCACAAATGTTCTTGAACTCTGCAAACAACCAGGCCAGTTGAAGCAATGAGGAACGGGCTGTGGCTGTGTTCCAGGTCGGTTTTTGAAATGCAAAAAGTGGGGCAAGTTGTGAGTGTGCAGAGTTTGGGGGAAAGTGGGCGTCAGCAGAGAAACACAGAAGCTGAAAGCATTCTACCTGTCTTTCTGGCTCTCAGAGCTTCAAGAATGTCGGCAGCAGCTGTTTCTCCCAGGACGTTGTTTCCAAGGTTAACTTCCTTTAAGTGGGCAGAGTGTTTGATCAGGCTGCTCAAAGAAAATGACCAAAAAAGGGTATTGTTCCAAGCAAAGAAATTCAGTCCAGTTATTTTGGAGAATGATCTTTCTTTTTAGATTCTCTCCATCACCCTCCTGCCCAACCCCAAGATGATGCAGTGACCCAATTTGAGACTGGAAACATCTTGAAGCCTGTTTCCCCCAATTTAATCTCTATAGTTTGCATGCTACTCCTAGGTAAATTGGTAGAATAAGGATTTTTAGTTGCCTTAAAACCACCATTCATTTACTTATTTCAAAGATATGGTATGATATTGTGGGTTGCTTAGATTACATACCAGGAAAAAGTTCAAAAATTTGGAGGAACAGGAAAAGCTTTGGCAACTAGTATGTCAAATAAATAACAACTCTCACCTAGCAACACCATAAAAGAACAAATATTTTTACATAAAATTGGGAAGGACATAGTCTCAAAATAAAGGATAGCTCTTCAAGTAAGTTTAGCTTTATGAAAAATCAACTGCATGGTCTTTATTTTTCTGGTTTCTTTGAGGATTAGTGGAAATACTTCGAAGAGTAGGCCTGGCAGTGGGCTTCTGACTGGTCTTTGGGAATCTGTGGTATAATGAATGGACATAGAATGTGGGTGAAGGCCTTAGCTTCTAGTCAGCTTCAATTCCTCGTTAAATTATGTGGTCATGGGCAGGCCACATGCCCTCTCCAGTCTCACCTTTCTCTACTATAAAACTTGTCTGAAGGCTCAGCGCCTGTGGCTCAACAGGCTAAAGCACCAGCCATGTACACCTGAGCTGGCGGGTTCGAATCCAGCCCGAGCCCGCCAAACAGCGATGGCTGCAACCAAAAAAAAAAGAAAAATGGCCAGGTGTTGTGGCAGGTGCCTGTAGTCCCAGCTACTTGGGAGGTGGAGGCAGGACACTCGCTTGAGCCCAGGAATTGGAGGTTGCTGTGAGCTGTGATGCCACAGCACTCTATCCAGGGTGACAGCTTGAGGCTCTGTCTCAAAAAAAAAAAAAACTTGTCTGAAAAAGGCTTTCTGCCTATTTCACAAGGTTATGGTGAAATCGGAATGAAGCAAATTTTTAGGTGGAAGCATCTTGCAAATGTAATATTGAGTGCATACTTATTAAATGCATGTTATGTGCTTAGCACTGCAGGGAGTCAGAGAATTTAACACAATCTGCTGTGAAAGACATTATCATATGATTATCAATGAAACAATTTTGGGAGACTCCATCTTCCATTAATTCGCCAAAATGACAAACACAAAGGGAAAGAGGAGAGGCACCTGATACACGTTCTCTGGGACTTTTAGAAAACACAGAGTTGTTCCTTTGGCTACATACATGTGAATCGACAAGAAAGGTGACATTGTAGACATCAAGGGAATGGGCACTGTTCCAAAAGGCATGCCACACAAATGTGACCATGGCAAAACCGGAAGAGTCTACAGTGTTACCCAGCATGCTGTTGGCATTGTTGTAAACAAACAAGTCAAGGGCAAGATTCTTATGAAGAGGATTAATGTTCATTTTGAGCATATTAAGCACTTTAAGAGCCGAGATAACTTCCTGAAACACGTGAAGGAAAATGATCAGAAACAGAAGGAAGCCAATGAGAAAGGCAACTGGGTTCAACTGAAGCACCAACCTGCTCCACCCAGAGAAGCTCACTTTGTGAGAACCAATGGAAAGGAGCCTGAGCTGGAACACATTCCCCGTGAATTCGTGGCATGAGAGGCATACAGCACACACACAGGAGAACCAAGAGAACCAATGGAACAGGAACATAAGGTGCTAGAACCCATTCCCATGAATTCATGGCATAATAGACACAGCGAACTTTGTCACATTCAATGGGACAGCAGCCCAAGATGCTGTGGAGGCTCCTTTAACCTTTTCCCATTGAATTCATGGCATTATAGGTATTCACAAATAAAAGGTTACTGTAAAAGAACAACAACGACAACAATTTTGAGCCTGGGTGTGGTTGCTCATGTTTATAATCCCACCACTTTGAGAGGCTGAAGTTGGAGGATCACTTGAGGCCAAGAGTTAGAGACCAGTCTGAACAAAAAAGTAAGACCTCATCTCTATAAAAAATTTAAAAAATTAGCCAGGCATGGTGGTGCACTCCTGTTGTCCCAGTGACTTAGGAGAATAGCTTGAGCTTAAGAGTTTGAGGTTACAAATGAGCTATGATCCGGCTACTGCACTCCAGCCTGGGACATACAGCGAGACCTTGTCTCAATCAGTCAATCAAGCAACAAAACAATTTTGAGTCCTTACCATGTGCTGTGGGTATGAAATTTCAGTTAAGGTCAACATTGAATATAACACCATTCTCTTATTTGCTGTATATATTTTCCGCTGATTCAGCAGCCAGAATTCAAGGCTGGAGCTGAATGATCCTGCCAGACTCTCCCTCTTAAAGGTCTTGCTCCCAAGGAAACAGTCTGTCTAGTTAGGACTTGACTAGCTTTGGCTTCCCGAACTTCTGAACTGTGTCATACACAGGAGGTTAGGGAGTATGGAAAACAAACTTCATAATTCAACAATTCTGCAATTTGGGTCAAATCCGAGGCCACAGACCTAAGCATTACATCGTGCAGCTTCACAGGAGCTAAGGTTTAATGCAGGCTTCACTAGGCACCCCCTGTGACCAGGGTCACCCTTATGAGAAAGCACTTGTGCCCTGTACAAAAGTGCTTTCCAAGGGGGCGAGCAGGGCTGAAACACAGCTCAGCTTTGGGCCCTGAAGCCAAGACCTCAAAAGGGAACTCTCCCTGACTCTTTGGCCAGAGGTGGTGTCTTTTTAATATACCTATCGGGAGGGGCTCTTTTTCTAATTGGTATAAAGGCAGTAGCTGGTGTCCTGGGTACTGTGTTCAGCACCTTACATAGACACCATGTACATTATCTCATTTAACCCTATAACAATTGCTTGAGTTAGACACTATTAGTATATCTGCTTTCACAAGGGAGGAAACTGAGGCAAAGAGAAGCTATTTGTTATTTGTTTATTTATTTGAGACAGAGTCTCACTCTGTTGCCCAGGCTAGAGTGCCAAGGCATTGGCCTAGCTCACAGAAGGCTAAAGCTCCTGGGTTTAAGAGAGCCTCCTACCTCAGCCTCCCAAGTAGCTGGGATTATAGGTGCCCGCTTTAGTAGAGACAGGGTCTCACTCTCTCTTTTTTTTTTTTTTGGACGAGACAGAATCTCATTTTATCGCCCTCAATAGAGTGCCGTGGCGTCACTGAACTCACAGCAACCTCCAACTCCTGGCCTTAAGGCGATTCTCTCTTCTCAGTCTCCTAAGTAGCTGGGACTATAGGCACCCATCAAAAAAATGCCCAGTTTTTTTTTGTTGCAATTTGGCCAGGGCTGGGTTTGAACCCGCCACCCTTGGTATATGGGGCCGGCACCCTATCCACTTAGCCACAGGCGCCACCCAAGACAGGGTCTCGCTCTTGCTCAGGCTGGTCTCCAATTCCTAAACTCAAGCAATCCACCCGCTCCAGCCTTCCAGGATTGCTAGGATTACAGGCATGAGCCACCCCACCCGGCCAAGAGAAGCTATTTAACTTTCCTGGGATTAAATGGCTCATAAATCATGGAACAGGGGTGTAATGCCAGGCAATCTGCTTGCAAATAACCAGGAAGCATGGTTCAAATATACATGCGTTAATCTCCAGCAGTTTGCAATTCTTACACTTTAGCAAAGAAAAAAGTAGATTGAAATATTTCTCAGCAGAAAAACAAAAAACAGGGAAGATGAATCCCCGGCACTGGTGCACATTGATGGGATGCTCATGCGCCCTGTCACCCAGAGCCCCACCCTCTGAAGGTCCTCTCACTTGGTTTAGTGCACTGCTACGGTCATCCTGAAATTCATCACAATATTTGGGTAAGGGCTCATGAGTTTTCATTTTGCACTAGATCCCCAGAAAATAGGTAGGCAGTTCTGCTATCATGATTAGTGCGTTCTGAGCTCAAAGCACAACCTGACAAATGGTACTGTTCTGTCAGCCTATAGACCACTGGTAGACACGTTCTGATCACAGTGAGGCCTGGTTGGTGACCAGGGCAACCAGCCAGGCAGTTTGGCTCCTGCTTTAAGCTCGAAGAAGGCACTGACACCGTAGGGGCAGACTTAAGCAGCAAAGCTGGAGAGGTCTCATCATAAACAAAAGGCCTGGTATCCCTTGTCCCCAACTAGTTAATCCGAAAGCAGAGATAGACTCAAGAGGAAAAATAGCCTCGCCTCCAGCACCCTTTGTAAAAGTCGCTTCGTGATCTAACTAGTTATCAGACGAGTTATGCCTGCCTCCCTCGAGAAGGCCAGCGTGACCCTGAGCTACAGAAGAGATGCCAGCAGACGTACAGCCCGGGTAAATAACAGACACAGTCCCTCAGCCAGACAGCAGAGGGCTGGGAGGTGGACACCTAAAGATAACAATCACTTTTGGGGAGGGTGTAAGAACTTTGTGGCACTGTCTCAAGGTAAAGTGGGTTTTGAGAATTATAATCTCCCTGTCTTTCAGAGATTCTGAATTTTGATTCTGAATTTCAATAAAGAGCATAGTTTTAACCAATACGCATGTTTGGCTCTTGCTCCTGGTTCTGGCATCCCAGTGGCAGTACCAAGTGAAACCAAGGGGCTCATCTGATTAGGTCTGCCAAACTTCACCTGCCCTCTTGCTTTTACTCCCTGGACTTTTGATCTTTTTTCCCCACGTAGTTAAAAGCCATGCTGTTAAACACTCTAACTTAACTTTCACTGGCTTCCTTAAAGGGAACATTTCTATATACCACCGTGGTAATGCTCATTTGAGTTGATTTTCAGGAACTGGGGAGGCAGTTCCTGCCCACTTCAAATTGGTTGAGACCCCCAACCCTCCAATGAGGCCTGTGCCAGTGCTTGAGAAGAGACCTTCGGATGTCAGAGGGCCAAAACCCCCACCCTCAGATCATGTTAACACCACTATTTCATCAACTTACATTCTGCGAAGAGCCATGAGCCCTATGTTTGTGCAGATCACTAATTACTTTATATTTACCCACTGCCAATCACCTTTCCCCATACCTTAGATGACCCCATTTCTCTAACCTGTAAATATCCCCAAACCTTATCTTTGGGGAGGTGGAATTGAGAGCTGTTCTCCCTCCTCCTTGCTGGGCTGCCCTGTATATCTCTTCCCTTTTGTAAAAACCTGTTGTCCTAGTGACTGGTTTATTGCTTGCAGGCAGAATAAACCTGATCAGTATCACAAGGGTGACCAGAGCCAGCAGATAAGCAAGTGGGGCTGATGACTCATATTCTCCATTTCCAAACCTTACCCCAACACAAATGCATATGCATAAGCCATTCCAAGTATATTCAGTTAAGCAGATCCCATGAGCTGACTATAGAAAATTCCCCTGACTCCCCTTCCCAGATACCCCTGGGCTCCTCCTTCCTAGATATCCAGGACCCAAATGATGAAAGGTGATGAGCCATAAATCTGCTCCCTGTAATACTCCTGGAGTCTATTTGATCAGCCTCCTGCTCTCTCTATAGCTGGTCAACCCAGGTCTGACAGGGTGGGCTGGGTGTGCAAACACATTACTTCTACTTCCAGGGCACTGGCCTGTCAGGACTGCAGAGGAGTGCAGAGAGAGAATGAGCATCACATATGTGAAGGTTTAGATGGAGTTGCTTAAGGCTAATATAAACATTTATATCAGAAAAGTAAAAAGATTTAAAATCTTAATAAGCTTACACCTTCATATTTTAGAAAAGGAGTATCATATTAAACCCCAAGTAAGCAGAGAAAAGGAACTAATAAAAAGAAGAAGTCAATGAAATTGAAAATAGAGAAATGGTAGAGAAAACCAAGAGCTAGTTCTTTGAGAAGATCAATGAAATAAATAAGTTTCTAACCAGATTGATCAGAAAAAAAAAAACCCACACAAATTATCAGGACCAAACGTGAAAATAGAGCCATCACTATACATCCTACATCAAAGGATCATAAGGAAATATTATAAATAAATTTGTGCCTTTGAATTTGACAACTTAGTGGAAACAAATTCTTTGAAAGACACAAACTACTAAAGCTTTACCCAAGATAAAATATCCAGAATAGCTCTATATCTATTAAAGAAAAGGAATTTGTAGCCTCAAATCTTTCTGTAAAGAAATCTCCAGGTTCAGGTGTTATCACTGATAAATCCACTAATATTTGAGGATGAAATAATACCAATGCTACACAAATTATTTCATAAAATAAAAGAAGAGGTAACACTTCCTAACTCATTCTGTCAGGCCAGAGTTACCCTGATCCTAATACCAGAATACGACATTACAAGAAAAGCATAGACTAATATACCTCATGAACTTACATGTGAAGATCCTTAACAACATTTAGCAGTATACTAAAAGGATAATATACCAACAATATATTAAATTCAGCAATATATTTAAAAGGCAACAAAATGAAGTTTATTAATAAAATGGTTATAGTAAAAGCAGCAAAGCTATCCAAGTTGGAAATCTTCCTATCCTTCCTAAATAAGGAAGTAATATATATTAGAGAAGGAATCTTTTTCTTCTAGAATAACAAATAGCCATCCACCCTCCAGTTACAAGCCCTGGCTATATTCTGTTATACTTGATTATCACATGGTATTGTTCCTACCAGCTGCCTGAGCCGGTGTAGCCTGGAAGCCATGTCCAACCAGAAGGTTTTTCCTATAGCAGCTGCAAACACTGGCTTGTGGCTTGGCCCAAGGGGATGTAGATTCAGTAGAGCTGGACAGAGAGATGCCTGAGATCGTCGGGATAAACACAGCAAGGAAATATTCTTCCAGAAGTTTTCAAGAATAGCTATGTCTTTCTGCCTGAGGAGGCTGGCAAAAGTGTTTGCTCCCAAGAAGACTGCCTTTCTTCCTCAGGTCACCTTGCTTATGTTTTCACATCATCTCCTGACTTAAGAGAAGAAAAACCTGGAGCTCATACTTCTTATTTTTTCTCAGTTTTTGACTTCTTAACATGGGGCTTCTCGTGCGGTCTTTGAGATCCTCTTTGGGTTCACACACAACTGTTTGCTACGCCAGGTACCAAGACCAAGATGGAGCCCTGCTTCCCTCTCAGGGTTGAAAAACCTCACGGGAAACTGCTAAAAAGCTGTGATCAAATCCTTGTTTCCATGATTTAATTCAAACACTTACTTTTAGAACGTGAACAAATATAACCTCTTAATTTGCCACTCACCATGTTAAAATCTGAGTGAATTCCAACAAGTTGTTTTCCCCTTTTCCATCTATGCCATTATCTGCCAAGTGCAACTTCACCAACCAAGGACCAGCTTCAATTAAACCTTTCATTTTCTTCTTGATTCCTACAAGAACATCAGAGTAGTTTGTTATTTTTAGGGAAGAATCTCCCTGTTTATCACCAGCTAAACTGACGTTATTTTATTTTATTTTATTTTTTGAGACAGAGCCTCAAGCTGTCACCCTGTTAGAGTGCCGTGGCATCACATCTCACAGCAACCTCCAATTCCTGGGCTCAAGCGAGTCTCCTGCCTCAGCCTCCCAAGTAGCTGGGACTACAGGCGCCGGCCACAACGCCCGGTCATTTTTTGGTTGCAGCCGTCATTGTTTGGCGGCCCAGGCTGGATTCGAACCTGCCAGCTCAGGTGTACGTGGCTGGTGCCTTAGCTGCTTGAGCCACAGGCGCTCAGCCTTATTTTATTTTTTTTTAAGATTGTGCTTATCGGACTGTGAGTAGAGACATTTTGCAATGCAGCCAAGGAGATACTGCATATGTCATTTAAAAAGTTCTCGTTTTGTGTTCAGTACATCTTGTATTCTTTACAACAAGAAGCCCTACATTGCTGGGCAGGAAAGGAAATTCCATCTAAGACCTCACGACTGAGGTTAGGGGTCCAGGGGTCTTTGTTCATCCTTGTCAGTCTACGTTGCTTTTTAAAAGTGCATTGTCACTGCTGGGGACCAGCATCATGGAAATATTTCACGTGCACCAGTTCGAGCTTAGGACGATGGTGAAGAAAAAAGCAGGAAGGGGATGGAGAAAAAGAAACAGTCACGGCACAATGCAGGCTCATCCGCTCTGTCAACACGAGATGGGAGAGCTGCAGCGGCATCCCCAAAGCCAAACCGCTTTCTGGGGCTTCCAAATGGGTACAGTTACATGCATGCCCTGAACACAAGCCAGAGACTTCATCTGGGGCCCAGCTGGAGAAAGAGCAAGTGATCTGTTCCAAAACTGGGGGAAAACTACGTGGAGGTTACAGATAATACGTTCATATATGGCATTGTATGGGCAGTTTAAGGAATTTTAAAGGCGCAGCTAACTATATGCTAATTTTGCTCTACAGGATGACACGAGAGCCTAACCCCAGGGCTAGACAGAGTATGAAGACTTGATTCGTTAAGCGTTCAATAAATATTTTGGAGCACCTATGACGTGTCAGACACTGGTCTGGGTGCTGCGGCTCCAACAGAGGACAAAAGAGAGAGAAATCCCTGCTGGTAAGGCGCTTATGTTACGGGACTGTTAACTAGTGTGTAGGAAGAGCAAGGACGAGAAGCCTCAATGATAATCCAGTACACAGTTTTCAATTTTTGAAAGAAAACTAACTTGTTTTTAGGAAAAGAAGGTACATTTGGACATTGAGCCATGTTAGGTTGCCAGTTGGAAAAAAAAAAGGGGAAAGTATGGTTTTAAGAAAAAGGGTTCCGGGCTGCGCCTGTGGCTCAGCGGGTAGGGCACTGGCCTCATGTACTGAGGGTGGTGGGTTCAAACCCAGCCCTGGCCAAATTGCAACAAGAAAATAGCCAGATGTTGTACAACAACTGCAACACCAAAAGGAAAAATAGCCGGGCGTTGTGGCGGGTGCCTGTAGTCTCAGCTACTCAGGAGGCTGAGGCAAGAGAATCACCTAAGCCCAGGAGTTGGAGGTTGCTGTGAGCTGTGTGACGCCAGGGCACTCTATGGAGGGCGATAAAATAAGACACTGTCTCTCCAAAAAAAAAAAAGGGTTCCATCGGTTTCTTTGAATAGGAATCTAACCTGCTGGATTTTTGGATTAAAATTAGGATTTATTTCTTTCAGAACACAGTGAGAAGGATGAAAACCAGCCCATCCTTCGGTTTTATTGGGGGTTAGCCTAACTTTCTAAATCTCATTTGTCCTCACAGCCAGAGCTTGGGAGTGATAGCAAATGTTGGTTGTCATGAATAAGAAAACAGCGCTATACTATACAGACTAGAACATGTCTGGCACGTGGCAGGTATTTAACAGATGTTTGTTGACTAAATGGATCGATGAATCAATGGCTAATCAACTGTAAAGTACAATCATATTGTAGAAACTTAAATCTCACTGTTCACTGTTTTTCCAAGTATACTGTTGGTAATAACACCTTGAGACCACTCATGAACATGAATGGAATACAATTTTTCTGTTTATGGAATCTCGTCACAAACATAAACAACTTTAAAAAGTTGCGTTTACTGCCCAGAATGATTAATGATGCGGACATCGATCATAGGTGGCACTGATTTCTTTGTGTCCCCTTTCAGCATGCCAAAAAGTAACAGTGGCCAATGGGGCCAAGGCTAAAAGCCAAAGGTTAAATTCCTTGCTCAGCTTCATAGGAAGAAATCATCCCAGCCAACCTACACCCCTAGCTTAGTCAGCCTGGCTCAAATCTGTGCCCTTGGAGGGGAAGGGAGTTTCCAGGCCTGTGATTGGCCTAGTATAACTGGTACCCCCAGGGGAAAAACAATCCAGATCTGTATCCAGCTGATAGTAAGATGGGGAACAATGTTATCTTTGCCCATGAAAAATAACCAGTTTGGAAAATGCTAGTGTAAATAACGCTCCAGAATTTGGTTCTCTAGTGAGTTCTAGAGGCCCTGTTAGAAGGCAGGAAGAAGATCAGCCCAGGGGGTTCTGTTCCAGGGCTATAACCGAAGTGCAAGCAAAACTGAATTCTTTTCTCTGCATTGGAAACAAATCCTTTGGTATAAGGATGGGGATGTGCTCAGGCCCTGGTAATACTATGTCCTTGATCCACTCCAGCTGTATTCACCTCAGTCCATTTTTACCTCATCTTATATTAAATGTTTATTTAAACAGAAACATGCTCACCAACAAGGACCACTTTAATTTACTCTCTCTCAGAGAACTTAGCTGTGGTTAGATGCGCCTAAAAGTATAGGATGATGTAGCGAAATTCACAAAATCCCTAGGTTTAAAACCTCCTTCTGGAAAATGCTGTGCAACTCCTTGGGAAGTCACTTAACTTCTCTGAATTACCAAATCTCCTCATTGGTAAAATAGAGATCATAACGCCCATCTGCTAGAAGAGTTGTAAAGACTAACTAGGAAGTGTTGTGAATAATGGCACTTAGTACTTGGTATTAATGGCTTACTTCCCATGTCACTGAAACACCTGTGGGAGAAACCTGATGGAGAGCCTCTGCGTGAGAGGTGTCCTCCCTTCTACCACTGCCTCCCTGATGACCAGACATATATATATATATATATATATTTTTTTTTTTTTTTTTTTTTTTTTTTTTTTTGAGACAGAGCCTCAGGCTGTCATCCTGGATAGAGTGCTGTAGCATCACAGCTTACAGTAACCTCCAATTCCTGGGCTCAAGCGAGTCTACCAAGTAGCCTCCCAAGTAGCTGGGACTACAGGCGCCCGCCACCTGCCCGGCCATTTTTTGGTTGCAGCCGTCATTGTTGTTTGGCGGGCCGGGCTGGATTCGAACCTGCCAGCTCAGGTGTATGTGGCTGGCACCTTAGCCTGCTGAGCCACAGGCGCCAAGCCCAGACATATATTTCTGACAATGTCAAATCTTACCTGGAAGCCACTCACAGATCCAATATGGACTCAGTGCCCCCAACCCTGAGCTTCCTTTTGTTTTCTCTCTGGTTAATTCCTAAACTTCCCCAAGTGCCCCTGACTTCAGAAACTCTCTCACCACTCCCTTGATCTGGCTACTAGGTCCTTGTCAATTCTCCCTCCTAAGTATACCTATACTATATCTTTCCTTGACCACAGCCACAGTTCTCCATTTTATCTTTTCTTGCCTGAACTAGAGTAAAAGAATCCTTCCTTTCCACCTGCTCCTGGCTCCCCTCTCCCCAGCCTCTGCTCCCAGCACTGCTCCAGGCTCCTGTGTCAGCTCCCTGAAGCTGGCATCATGATTATCTATGGGGACCTTATCAGATGTAAATGTTCTCTGACATTTACGTCATCTGGTCTGAGCCTGGAGGTGGAGGGGATGATGGTCATGGGGCCAAGGGTGACACTGATGACTCGCTCACTGGTGAAATGCCACTGCTGAGGGCCTGGAGGGTGAGGGTATTAAAGCACAGTAATCGCTGGTGTTGACATTGTCATAAACCATCACTTGTAAGAAATCAGCTTCACAAAAGAAGCCTACAAGGAGCACATCAAAGACTGTATGAAATCAATCAAAGGCCAACTTGAGGAATAAAGAGTAAAACCTTAATGACAGGGCCTGCAGAACAAATCAAGCACATCCTTGTCAATTAAAAAAAAGCCCACCCATTCTTATTGGTGCAAACATGAATCCAGGTGGTGCGATTGATTTACTGGACTACTGAAGGGACAGTGTCACCATCATTTTCCTTAAGGATGGTTTAGAAATGGAAAAATATTAACAAATTCAGCAATTATTTTGGATCCATCACCTGCCATCATGATGCTGCTGCTTGTCATCCACGTATCCCAAGACTCAAGACCAACAGGACTGATGTCATCTTGGGCTCTTCATTTATTTTGACTGTGATGTATTTGGAGTGGAGGCATTGTTTTTTAAGGAAAAAACAGCGTGTAGTGAAAGAATAAGATTAACTCCATCTTGTAAGAAGCCACCATCTTAGAGTTCCTTTGTACCTGAGAATAGCCCTCCATCTCAGACCTCCTTTGTTCTCATTCCTAGCCTATCAGGGCTAAGCAAGGCACTTGCCCTATCAGGTGACCCAAGCTGAGATTAACCATTCCGCACAGGCCTAACCAATCAGTGCCAAGGAGCATTTAAAATAACCAATCATACTCCACGCACTTCAGAAGCCCTCCCCCACCCCCAACCCAGAGATCCGGGCCCTCAGAATGCTCCCGCTGGGTCAGGTACTCTGTAGGCCCTGGCTCGAGCTTGAATAAAGACTCTTTTGCTTTTGCATTGAGTACGTGTCCCTGGTGGTCTTTGGGGATTACTGATCTGGGCACAATAGTAGGTTGTCTAAAAATAAAATGAGTTTAAACTAAAAAAAAAAAACCTTCTAAGTAGTCTCACGTCCTTCAGATGTTCCTCTCTCTAAAGCATCTTCTGCAAAGCTGCCTGAGATTCTTCACAAAAACCCAGTTCTCACTATGTCACTGAGCTGCTTCAGAACCATCATGGCTCCCCCTTTGTACAAAGGAGAAAGTCTAACTCCTTAACTTAGCATTCACGGCTTTTGGCCCTGTGGGTCCACCGGGCTCTTCAGCCACATCTCCAGCCACTTTGGATGAGGACTCTGTAGCAAACACCATACTTCCCATTTGCTTAACACACCAGGCACTTTCTCCTTTGAGCCTTTTCTCCCATGGTCTCTCTGCTAGAATGCCTTCTCATGACCAGCCGACAGACCTCTTCTCATTCCTTCTGGAGAGAGCTCTATTTCCCATGCAGACCAGTACCCAAAGGTCAAGTGTAAATGTTAATGGATATAGCATTCCCTGAGGGAGGTTTCTCTTCTCTCTCACTGGCTCTTCCTGGATCACCAGAACAGGTGGGCTTCATACATTCTGGTGGACCTCGGATTGTTCTGCTTAACCACTGCTCAAATGTTCATCCCTGGATGCCAGGCCTTTGTAGGACCTTCTCCTTGTGGTTGATTTTTTTTTTTTTTTTACTTTTTAAAAATAGCTTCTTTCCATTAACAAGGAACAATGTGTAATTTCCTGTATAATTCCCAGTTTTATAAAACAGAACATAAACTCTTGTTTGCTTGATTATAGGACCCAAGCAAAATGGACTTAGTGCTGGATGATTCACACCTTGGACCTTGGAACCTTTCTATAGAGATTTCTATTGTTTAGCCATCACCCCAGGATGAAACCCCAAATAAAATAATTTCAGGATTATAACTGGTGACTTCCTGTTTTGGAACTAATAAAGCCGTTTTTAAGATTACATCTTTGACTCTTGAACTTGGCCCTTGCATTTCTTATTGCTGCTGGCATTTCTGTGGACTGTGGTTAAGATACAAGCAACAACCCTTATTTGGGGAAGTGGACTTGCCACTCGGTGGGGCATGGTGCTGTAGTCAAGGTCCTTATCCAGCTCAAGCTTATGGCTGAACTATTTTATAGTTGGATTTTGCCCCTGTACATGCTCAAGTCACGTACCTGCCCTCCCTGTGTGAAATCCTCCAGAAGTGAAACAGCCCTGGGCATTATCATATGGGTTTGGGGTGGGAATGGAACAGGCCCAGGTGACAGGATACTCTGAGTCCTCCCCCGGGTCTATCAGGAACTTTTGGAACCTGAGCCTGAATGGGGCTCCAGGAAACCGTCTTATCTGCAGATGACCATTCCTAATGGCCTTTAAGTGACTTCTGGTCTTCTGCCATCTTCTGTTTTATTCATCTCATATCTTTGTGAGCAGGCACAAGCCAAGCCAGATATCATCCACCTGATGGCTGGCCGAGCTCCAGGCCCAGGATTCCCTAGTTCTTATATCAGTTTGGTTCCAAGAGCCTTGGGCTCAGAGTGGGCCAGCTAAGAATGGAAAAGACAGGAACGCCCAAACAAAAATGGGTCTGGTCCTGTTTGCTCTGTAGTTTCCCGGACAGGGAAGAGGCATCTTTTGTGTGTGTCTGGTTTTTGGCCAGGGCTGGGTTTGAACCTGCCACCTCAGGCATATGGGCCGGTGCCTTTACTCCTTTGAGCCACAGGTGCGCCCGGGAAGAGGCATCTTAGGAGCCTCCATCTGCCTTCTGATTTTCTTTAATGAGCAAAATAAATCAGGAGCAGCCAGTCTGATATTTTCAAGTCTAAAGTAATGGTCCTCAAAGTATGATCCGTAGGCTGGCAGTATTAGCCTTGCCTGGGAACTTGACAAAAACGCGCATTCTCTAACCTTAGCTCAGATCCTGGAGGGAGGTGGTGCCCAGCAGTCTGTGTTTTACCAAGCTCCTGCACCTGCTCAAGTTTGAGAACCACTGGTCTAATTATTCTGCACTGTTCAGTGGTGCTCTGAGGTTTGGATAAACATGCTCATCTTCTGCAAGCACAGGCATGGAATACTCTGCTGCTTCTCCTAACTTCTAAATGTTGCTCAGTGTAAAGTTGTCAAGTTCTTGTAATTATTCGCCAAATGAGAAGAGAGTAAGGGGTGTCGGACTTCTGAAAGGGGGTTTTGACTCCCACAGCATCATGGGGACAACTTTCCAAGCAGCAGGCCAAAAGCCTCCTGTCCACAAAGGGACCTGCATAAAAATAGTTTGGCTGTTTCCAATTAGGACCAAATGGAAACCATCTGGACTTCTTCCCGAGGGGGTTGATGTAAATCAGCTCAACTTGACCCTTTACTTTAAAACAAGTAGAATTCTTCTATCAAAGACCAAACTCAGCCCCTAAATGAACACCTTATGAAAGCAATTGCTAATGTGGGAAGCTGTTTTAAATTTCCTTGTGAACTCTGGGAAGCATGACAATTGTTGGTGCTGACAGGAAACTATGAAATAAATACGTATTCAATGCAAAGTTGTTTCTGTTGTTTTGAAGCAAAGGATTCCTTGAGAGACAAAAGATCTTAATGGCTCCCACTGTCTACTGGGTTCTGTCCAGATTCGTGGCCTGACATTCAAAGTCCTCCTTACCTCCTGCCAGGGCAACCCCCCCCCCCCCAACATCCTCCTGTTCTAGCTAAACCTGCGGGTTCATGACTTGCATTAAGTTCTTTCTGTTCCCTGACCAATGAGCTATCTGCCTATCACCCAAGCCAATCAATGAAGAAGCGGATGAGAGATTAACAATCCCACTTTCATTTATAGAAAAGCCAGCAATTCCAGAGAACAGCGAGGATATCTCCTCAAAGAACTATTCTGTTCAGTTTCCCTTCCTTACTTTTATATTTTCTGGTAAAAGTAAGTAATGTAATGTTATTAATCTTCATAGTGTACGTTAAACTGATTCCTCCTCATAGGCAACAAGTTTACACAATATCCTCCTACCTTAAAGTGGCTATTTCTTCAAAGCATTCTTACTCTAGATTAAATTTATAATTAGTCAGCACTATGGGTCTGGAGTGGGGTGGAGAAGGAAGGGACGCAGATGTCAGTGCTGGAGCCATCAGAGGAGCAGGGTGTACTGTTCCCCCACAGAGGCCATGTAGGCTGGGCACCCCGCAGCTGATCCAACTCTCAGAAGAATACCCCGTGATCTTCCCAGAACACAGGAGTTTTCTGAGTTGCTGCTGCAAGGCCCAGGCCCCCGCCTGGCAGCCTTCCATTCTGGTAGGCTGCCCCAGCACCATGGTCCTTGGAATGTCTGGCCGCCTAGCTTTGTCTATGACAGAATGCCATAAATGGCTATAAATACAGATGAGTGGCTATAAATACACACGTGAATGACAACTCCAGATGGTGGCACACAGGCTCATCCTGCCCAGCAGGGCCTGTCCAGGAGCGCTGTATGTGATGGTTATTCAGGATAACAGTGGCCGCCATCACTTTTTCCTCACTTAAGTCCTTCCTTTCTTTCCACACCCGGTCAACTCATTCACACATCTCTCAATCGCTGGGGAGACGCCCTTCTCCGGACCCAGAGTCCATGTCTAGCCCCAGCAGGAGCTACCTTGTGTGTGCTTGTTTGTTTCATAGATATGTAACCATCTCTAGTCTACATTCTGAGAACCTTTGTTATGGGTTGAATCGTGCACCTCAGAAAATTCACATGCTGGAGTTTTAACCCCCAGGAGCCAGAATGTGCCTTGTTTGGAAGGAGGGTTGCTAGAGATGTAATTGGTTAAGATGAGGTCATACTGGAGTAGGGAAGGCTCTCCATCCATCATGACTGGTCCTTATAAAAGGGAAATGTGCACACAGAGACAGGCACAGGGAGAAAGCCACGTGAACACAAAGGCAAAGACTGGGCGGCTGCATCTAAGAGCCAAGGAGCCGCCAGGCTCAGTGGCTCACACCCATCAGGCCAGCACTGTGGGAGGCCAAGGCGGGAGGATTGCTTGAGCTCACAAGTTCGAGACCAGCCTGAGCAAAAGCAAGACCCAGTTTCTACTAAAAATAGAAAAACTGAGGCAAGAGGATTGCTTGAGCATAAGAGTTGAAGTTCGCTGTGAGCAGCGATGCCATGGCACTCTACCCAGGGTGACAGCTGAGACTCTGTGTCAAAAAAAGAAAGAAAGAATAATAATAAAATAAATAAATAAAATAAGAGCCAAGGAGCACAAAGATTGCTGGGAAACCACGAAAGGTGTGAGTAGTCTTCCTCATAGCCCTCATGAGAAGCCAGACCTGCCGACCCCGGTGAGACGGTGAATTTCTGCTGGTTAAGCTGCCCAGCCCAGGGCACTTTCTGATGGCAGCCCAAGCGGGCTAATGATCCCTTGAAGGCAAGAATACACCTGTGGCCCGCACAGAACTGGCCCTATGGTGAGGCTGCTGTGGTGACCAGAAGGTAAGTGTTTGGGGCAAGGCCGAGGATATCCCTCACTACATCCTTCACACGCCAGCCCTGAATGGCCCTGAAGGAAGTTTTATTCCACTGATGTTGACTGAAGGAATGGCCACAGGCAGCCTGTAGTTCTTTTTTTTCCGAGACAGAGCCTCAAGCGGTCGCCCTGGGTAGAGTGCTGTGGCATCACAGCTCACAGCAACCTCTAACTCCTGGGCTTAGGCAATTCTCTTGCCTCAGCCTCCCGAGTAGCTGGAACTATAGGCGCCTGCCAGAATGCCTGGCTATTTTTTTGGTTGTAGTTGTCATTGTTGTTTGGCAGGCCCCAGGCTGGATTTGAACCCACCAGCTCTAGTGTATGTGGCTGGCACCTTAGCCGCTTGAGCTACAGGTGCCAACCCCAGCCTGTAGTTCTTGAAGCCCTCTAACCTCTTCCCTGGAAACTGTAAGACACCAAACACTCCAGGGAGCTTGGCAAGAAGTTCCATATGGCTCACGGAGGTCAAAAGAAGAAAGTCTGGTACTTTTGTGCCAGGTTTTAGTAGCTGGAATGCATTGGCGTAACACAGGACTTGACATAGTTATTATTTGAAAGCAGAAGAATGAGTAGAAGTATTGCTTTTTTTGACTTTTCTCTCAAACCATCCACCTGCTCAGGGGCTTTCACACCTCCAGAGCTCACCCAGATGAAAGAGGGAGGGCTTGCCTGGGGAGGCACATAGGAAGACTTGCATTGATGTGGGGCCTCTCAGTCACACTCCGGTGTCATCCCCTCTTAATGTTACGCTTGTTCTGTGCTTGGGTTATATGAGGCCACGAGACGTGAGTTTCCTTTTTTCTGTACTTGTGTTTTTATGTGACAGAAGGCTTCAAATATTGTACGATTTATTTTAACTTTCTTTGCCATTAATTAGGGTTTCTTTTGGGTTGGTTGGTTTTACACATCAGGAAGACTTAACAAATAGAAATGGTCAGGGCCTCTCTCCAGCCTTGAGAAGCGCTGTTGTTCCCAAATAGATTCTGCCATTTTCATTTTGGTCCTTCTGCAATGCTGAGTTAACCGTCACCAGCTTACCACTTCCTGTTACGTCTAGCTGCAGAGCCAGAATTGGTGACCTAGCGCTCCTCTGCCCCCCTGCCGGTACAGGGTCAGGCCTCTATAGGGCCACCTGTCCTGGGGATGCAAATCATCCTTATCCTCACAGGAACCTCAACCAACTCCTCCGAAAGGATTTTTAGTTGAAAAGAACTTCAAATGATAATTGTCTGTTACGCACTGAACGTCTACGCCCTCCTAAAATTCCTGTGTTGAAATCCTAACCCCCAAGGTGACTATATTAGCAGATGGGGCCTTTGGGAAGTGATTAGATCCCTCATGGATGGGATTTGTGCTGTTACAAAAGAGCCAGCAGGCAGCTCTCCAGCCCTCTCTGCCCAGCAAGAACACTGATGAAGGATGACAGTGAACTTGGGCCCTTCATGCCTTGCCCCGGCACTCCACATGAATCAACCTCCAGACTGTAAGGAATAAATGTTTGCTACGTAAGCTACCCAGTCTATTGTGTTGTGCTATAGCAGCCCGAACTATTAAGATACCATATAAAACAAATGATAACCTGGCCTGGTTCTTGTCTTCTCCCGTTAGCAGGTTTTCTAAAATCTACTGGCACTATCTAGGGGAAACACAGTATTTACATTAAACAGCAGAGACAGGGTCTGATACATTTTCTCACTTTGAATTTTCATTTGGCATTTTAGATCATAAGAATTTATAATTTCCTTCCTTCTTCTTTTTCCGTTTCTTTTTTCGAGACAGAGTCTTTCTCCCTGTTTAGAGTGCAGTGGCATCATTTTGAATGTAAAGTCAAAAAACTCCTGGGCTCCAGCGTTCTTCCTGCCTCAGCCTCCTGGGTAGCTGGGACTATAGTACGCACTTGAATAATTTTTCTAGTTTTTGTAGAGACAGGTTATTGCTCTTGCTCAGCTGCTCTCAAACTCCTGGCCTCAAGCTATCCTCCTGCCTTGGCCTCCCAGAGTTGCTGGGATTACAGGTATGAGCCATGCCTGGCCAAATTGGTAATGTTCTAATTCAGTGAGAATGCACAGAGGAGTTAAAAGGATTACTCCAAGACAAAAGAAAGACCACACAAGAACAGGTTAAAATTGAAGAAGCAAAAGCCAAGGGGTGACAAGCCTGATTATAAGGGCCAGTTGCCTTTCCCCAAACCATTGGTGTAGAAAAACATGAAATGGACTAAAACAGAATAAAACCAATTTCGTTTAGCTTCCACCAGGAGTTTCCCCCAAACTGTGACTCACCCGGGGATAATCTTGTGCGGTCTCTTTAGAATTTCAAAATAGTGAAGCTGGCATGGAATTCAGGAGCCTGTGAGCACAAAGTCCTGGTTCTGTAGGACAGGATACTGGGAGCCACGCACGAGGGGAAGTGTCTCAATAGAAACCTGGCCCTGACACTTAGCTGCGAACCTTTAATACTTGGACAGCTTCTTACTTAGTGTAATCCTGCTCAGAGGTTATAGAGTTCGTGATTTCTTAAAATTCCTTCTAAATTGCTCGGTTTCTGATTCTAAGTAACAATCCTAGGAGAGAAGTCTCCAAGGTGAATTTATCAGGTCCCACTGGTTGGTCGTTGCAGAAATACTCCCAAACCAGCCTAGGCCCCGAAAATCCTTTATTGGAAAGTTGAATGAGCTGAAGACTAATTCCTCTGGTGGCCACGGCAAAGCTGCTCTGGGCCTGGTTTCCATGAGTTCAGAAAACATGGAGTTTCCCTTTTTTTTCATTTGAGTTTTTTTCTCTGTTTGGGGCATAATAGTGAGAATACACCTCATGAAAAGAAAAAGTGATTTAGAAGATGAAGGAAGTGGAAGGACAGTCAAAACAACAAAAAATACCTTTTTTCCTGTTTTTCTTCCCTGAAGCAGTTTTCACTGTTGCAGCTTCGGATGACTTCGTAATTTGGTTCAAAGTTGAACTTCCTCTCTGTCTGCCTAGTTGAAAAATTTTAATCAAGATTAGAAAAAAGCAAAGGAGTCTGTTCAAAGACATATGAATGTGTTTTTGACACACTTTGATATGGGTTATTGTTTTTATTGTGTGTACACTTTGGGCAGAGAAATTTCTCACAAGAGAGAATTACGTAGTATCTGACCCATGGTCAAGATCATATTTGATTCACGTCAGTCCTGTGGGGTTTGTGTTTCTCTCCTGAAAGACTTGAGGTGAACAGACAGTCAAGTAGGGCCTCAAGGCTTATCCTGCCAGTCCTCATGTTAATTCTTCTTTACATCCCACAGTGGTCCTCTATGAAAGTGGTTCCAGATCCCTAAGAGCAGCAAGACTGTAGCAGGGAGGTATACTTTATGGCATATTTAACCAGTATTTTAGAGTATTATCACTCTAGAGTCATTCTGGATTCTTCTTTTCCTTTTTTTTTTTTGGACACCAAGTCTCACTCTGTTGTCCTGAGTAGAGTGCTCTGGCACCAGAGCTCACAGCAACTTCAAACTCTTAGGCTCCAGCCATCCTCTCGCCGCAGCCTCCAGGGAAGCTGGGACCATAGGCACCCACCACAACACCCAACTAGTTTTTCTATTTTTTTGTTTTAGTAGTGATGGGTTCTCACTCTTGCTCATGCTGGTTTTGAACTCCTGAGCTTAAGCAATCCACCCACCTTGGCCTCCCAGGGTGCCAGGATTACAGGTGACAGGTGTGAGCCTGGACTCTTCCTTTCTCTTACCCCCTACACCCAAGGTGCAGGAGATGGTGTAATGTGGAATCTGACCCACTTCTGCCACCCCGCACCCCCACTGCTTCCCCAGTCTCACCCGGGGAGACAGTGTTTGCCTGGATGACTACAGCCTCCCAACAGGCCTCCCTGTCCACCTCACCCACCCCCTGCATGTTTGCCACAGTGACTGGGGGGCTCTCTCTTCTCCAACCTGAGGCCCATCAGTCATCACTTGGCTCCTCTCTAGCCCCCAGGCCCTTCATGCCTCAGCTGTCCTGTCCGCACAGGCAGGCAGCCTCCTGCTGATTTTTTTTTTTTTTTTTTTATGTCACCTTGGTAGAGAGCTGTGGTGTCACAGCTCACAGCAACCTCAAACTCTTGGGCTTAAACGATTCTCTTGCCTCAACCTTCCAGTAGCTGGGACTACAGGTGCCGGCCACAACGCCCCAGCTATGTCTTTGTTGTAGTTGTCATTGTTGTTTGAGAGGGCTGGGCTGGGTTCAAACCCGCCATCCCTGGTGAGTGTGGCTGGCGCCCTAGCCACTGAGCTATAGGCACTGTAAAGGCAGTGTAAAGGCCTCAGGACCTGGGGACAGGTGGTCCCTCTGCCTGCAATGCTCCACCCCATTTATCTGCAAGGGTCATTCCCTGACCTCCTGCCTCTGTACTCACACACTACCTGTTCAAGGAGGTCTGCGCTTAACCATTTACCTGCAACCCCATCCATCTTTCTCCAGGTTCCCACACTTGCTCACTCTGCCTTGCTCTTTCTTTTTCTATAGTACTTATCTTCTACCAAACTATAGCATGCATGCATTTATTGCAACTTTATTAAAAAGTTGTCTGAGCCCCCTGCGCCTCCCCTGCCCACAAGCATTTGCACACCAACACAGGCAAAGACACAGGTACACTGGGTTCCCAGCCCCCTCTTCAAGGGCAGAGGGCTTTGTCTGTTTTATGCACTAAAGTATCCCAAGCATCTAGAAGAGTGTTTGGTACATGTTAGGGCCCACACATAACAGACTCATGGACACACACACTGGATGAAGGAGGAAAGGCACATCATTATTAAGATTGTATTGTAACAAGTGACTACAAAAATAAACTTCTCATGGGGGGGGGTGAGGCCTTTGGGCCCCTGTGGCTGTCAGCAACAGAAAGCCCCTTGTGCCTGACTCTGGTAGGAAGAATAATTTGAGAGGAGCCTGGAGTAGCTCACAGAACAGGAGAGAAAACCAAGCATTTGAGTCTTACGAAGTGGCACTCTCAAAAGATTTTTGCTCTTATGGTATCCTAGAGGAATACTGAAAAGCTTTTGTGCTATCTTGCACATTTTTAGGTTGGTATCTAAATTTTTCATCATAAATTTTCAAATGTTGAAAGATGAGATTTCTCCTCAAAGGAGAACAGCAAATACTGACATTTAGAAATAAAATCTGTTACATTATTCTCTTAAGTGGATTGAATGGAATCTAAACTCCTAGCAATCTGCTACCTCTCATTATTCATTAGGACATCCCGAACAACATAAAACATGGGCAAACTCTTCTTTAGCAACCGAAAATTTTACATTATTCTCTTTCTTCTTGTGCTTCTACTTGTATTTCCACTCTACTTACTGTAGAGTTCTATATTTGAGAGTCTTTTATAGATCAGTCTGTGATATTTCTCTGTACTAAAAATGCTATATATACAACTATTCAGATTTTAAAATTCCTTGGGATCATAAGGCCCTAAAGTATTAAACATTTCTCCTGCTATTATTCATTAACTGTTAGGAGCACACCATTGTTCAATACAATGCATTTTACCCATTTTGATAAATCCTAATTAAATATGAAAATAAACTTTTGCTGGGCATGGTGGCTCACTCCTGTAATCCCAGCACTCTGGGGAGGCCAAGGTGGGTAGATTGCCCGAGCTCAGGAATTGAAGACCAGCCTAAGGAAGAGCAAGACCCTATCTGTAAAAAATAACCAGGCACTGTTGCAGGAGCCTGTAGACCCAGCTGCTTGGAAGGCTGAGGCAAGAGGATCACTTGAGCCCAAGAGTTTGAGGTTGCTGTGAGGGCGATAAAGTGAGACTCTGTCTCTAAAACAAAACCAAAATCAAACCCTCTATCCAATGTACTCCCTACTAATATGAAATCAATATATAAACAATTACATGCTCATAAGAACAATGAAACACTAACATAGTCTAGTTTGGGAGTAGAGGGAAGCAGGAGGGGGGTGGAGGGAGGGTATTTGGCAGGAGGAGGGAGGGCAAGAGGCGAGATCTCCCCTGCTGTGCACATTGTGAGGGTGTATCACACACCCCCTGGGTGAGGGGCTCTTCTACAAATGGAACTTTACTCTGGAAGTGAGAACAATGTAACCTAAAAATTGTACCCTCGTATTAATTTGAAAAAAAAAATACTCAAAAAGAAATAAAAATAGAAAAATTAGCTGGGTGTTGTAGTGGGTGCCTGTAGTCCCACCTGAGCCCAGGAGTTTGAAGTTGCTTTAAGCAAGGCTGATGCCATGGCACTCTACCAAGGCAACAGAGTGAGACTGTGTCTCAAAGGGAGCCAAAATTGTGGGGGGGGGGGAGGAAAAGAAACATTTATTGAACACATTGTTCAATGGGATGGATGGTGCTGCTTTATTGATTTGTTTTTGCAATTCATTCATGTATTCACTGGAGCGTATTCCTGCCAGCATAAAGCAGAGTTCAGCAGTAATTCATTTCCATTTTTCACTGTTACGGTTTCAGTGCTGAGAAATCTTGTCCACACAAGCTGGACCCAGCAGGACAAGGCTGTCAGATTTAGTCTCCCTCCCTGTCTTCTCCTGCCCCTGCCCGACACAGGAGCCTCAGGTGCAGTCAAACGTGGGCCACCAAACGCCACGTACAGGGGAGCAGGCAGCCGCAGCTCTCTTCTGTCTTACACTTGTCCTCTCAACTGCCTGCTCTTTGGGGGACTGCCACACACCACTGCAAATCACAGGAAGCTGGCAGGGCTGCTGTCACCTGTCCCGCCTGTCCCACCTGCCCCACAGCACGTGTGTGTGTGTCCATTCCCAGCCAGTCATGGTGAACTGTGGCCTGGGCCACAGAGATTGGGCCAAGTGGAAGGTATGTGGCGCAGGGAGGTCCAGTCGGAACCTTCCTATGGGATTTGACCTGTATTCACTGGAAGAAAGATACTCACACTGCCTGGTTGACTGCAAGTCTTCAGCGTCTGGCCCTGGGACTGTGGCAGGCACATGGCTGCCTTCTCCTGCTTGGAGAAGGCCCAGTCAGCTGACTCGGGAGGCAGGAGGCTGACCCTCAGAGGAGAAGAGCCAAGGTGTCACGATGACATGGCGTGAGCCTCTGAACTTAGCCATCTCTGAAGAGTGTCATACCCCTAAGATCCCCGTTACGTGAGCCGGTAAACCGATCTTGTTCTAATCCTGCGCAGGCTGCTTTCTCTTCTTCTTTTTTCTTGTTTTTGGTAGAGACAGAGTCTCACTTTATTGCCCTTGGTCGAGTGCTGTGGCATCATATCTCACAGCAACCTCCAACTCCTGGGCTTAAGCGATTCTCTTACCTCGGCCTCCCGTGTATTTGGGTCTACAAGTGCCCACCACAACGCCCGGCTTTTTTTTTTTTTTTTTTTTTTGGTTGCTGCAGTTTGGCCAGGGCTGGGTTCGAGCCCCTCGGTATATGGGGCCAGCGCCCTACTCACTGAGCCACAGGCGCTGCCTGGTTGCTTTCTCTTCTAACCTAAAGAGTTGATTTAACATGCTAGACTAGTTTCCAACTGCTGCTGTAGCAAGTGACCACAAACTTAGTGCCTTAAAACAGTGTAAGTTTGTTATCTTACAGTTCTGGAGGTGTGACCTCTTAAATGGGTCTCAGGTGGGAAAGTCAATGGGCCAGCTGAGCTGCTTCCTTTGGAGGCTCAGGGGAAATGGGTTTGCTTGTGTTTTCCAGCTTCTAGAGGCCTCCTGCGTTCCTTGGCTCCTGGATGCGTCCTCACATCACGCCCCCTCTGCCATCCACTATTTCATCTCTTCACTCTCCTGACTCCTTAAGGTCCCCGTGACTACACAGGACCCCCCAGGATGATCCAGGATGATTTCCCTATCTTAAGATCCTTAATCACATCTACAAACCCTGTTTTGCCAAACGAAGTGACATAAGCCCAGGTTTCTGAAGATGAGAGCAAAGGTATTGTTGGGGAACATTATTTGGTATCCCCCCCACCAACGTACTCAGGAAGAATCCCAGTTGACTGCTGAGAAGGTCAAAGCCAAGTCTCGGCTGGATGCGGTGGCTCACACTTGTAATCCTAGCGTTCTGGGAGGCCGAGGCTGGTGGATCACATGAGCTCAGGAATTTGAAACTAGTCTGAACAAGAGTGAGACCTCATCTCTACTAAAAAGTGAGGCAAGAGGATCGCTTGAGCTCAAGACTTTTTTTTTAGTAGAGACAGAGTCTCACTTTATTGCCCTCCGTAGAGTGCCGTGGCATCACACAGCTCACAGCAACCTCCAATTCCCGGGTTTAGGCGATTCTCTTGCCTCAGCCTACTAGCTGGGACTACAGGCACCCGCCACAATGCCCGGCTGTTTTTTTGTTTGTTTTGCAGTTTGGCCGAGGCTGGGTTTGAACCTACCACCTTTGGGATATGGAGCCGGTGCCCTACTTGCTGAGCCACAGGCGCTGCCAGAGCCTAAGACTTTGATGTTGTTGTGAGTGTGAGCTATGACGCCATGGCACTCTACCAAGGGTGACAAAGTGAGACTTTGTCTCATAAAAAAAAAAAAAGCCAGTTTTCCACCTTTTTGGTGGCTCTATCAGGAGCTTAATGACAAAGTTCCCCAGCACTTACTCTGAAGCAGAGGAGGTGGATTTCCTGCGTCCGGTGAGGCTGTGGCCAGCTGATCTTCCTCCTGCACCTCTGTGTACTGGGCTAGGGGTCTGAGGAGGGCCAGAGCTCCGGAACATTGCAGGTAATTGCCATCAAGATACAGCTCACTGGGCAAGGGGGGAAATACATTGTTTATTTAATATCAGCTCTACCCCCTCAAATTTGGAACTGAGGTCTTCATCTGACAAAATAATATCCTAGTCGTAAAATAATCATCATAATTAATTAATAATAGGCTATGCCATAAAAAGGAGGCCTAGTGACCATGTTGGCTGATCAAAAGCATGCATTCAACATGACATCCTTGATTCTCAAACTTGACTAACGGATCATTCTCTCATTGTTAAGAAAAAAGCAAACAAAAACAACTAGAGGGGAGAAAAAGATGATTAAAATCATAATTGGCTGTGTAACTCAAGACAGAATGGTGCCAACAGGAACAAGGTGTGGGGTGGGGGACGCGTCTCACCAAATAGCACTCTGGCTGACAACCGAGCCCAGCCGCGGCCCGCTCTGGGGCCCCAGGCCACAATAACGCAGACTGAGGCCTTGAAGCCTTCGGTTCTTCTCCAGGCCTGAGAAAATGCTCTCAATTTCTTCATTTCTAAATCTAAAAAGGAAATGAAGGTGTCAATCTAAATAGTGAATGGAGAGAAGGGTTCTCTAAAAGACAACGATGTTTATTTGGGGGTAGGCATCACAGTTGGAACACATGGGCCATAGTAAACTGTGTGTCTCTTTGGGGGGGGCAGGGGCGGGGAAGGAAGACAGGATTTTTGGTTTTTTTTTTGAGACAGAGCCTCAAGCTGTCACCCTGGATGGAGTGCCGTAGCATCACAGCTCACAGCAACCTCCAATTCCTGGGTTCAAGCGAGTCTCTTGCCTCTACCTCCCAAGTAGCTGGGACTATAGGCGCCCGCCACAATGCCTGGCCATTTTTTGGTTGCAGCCGTCATTGTTGTTTGGCTGACCCGGGATGGATTCGAACCCGCCAGCTCAGTAGTTGTACGTGGCTGGCACCTTAGCCCGTTGAGCCACAGGTGCCGAGCCAGAAGACAGGGTTTTTAAAGGAAAAATGAGGAGGCAGAACATAATTGTTTAGAAATAATCATCTTGGCTCGGCGCCTGTGGCTCAACGGGCTAAGGCGCCAGCTACATACACCTGAGCTGGCAGGTTCGAATCCAGCCCGGCCCCGCCAAACAACAATGATGGCTGCAACCAAAAATTGCCGGGCGTTGTGGCGGGTGCCTGTAGTCCCTGCTACTTGGGAGGTGGAGGCAGGAGACTCGCTTGAGCCCAGGAATTGGAGGTTGCTGTGAGCTGTGATGCCACCGCACTCTATCCGGGGTGACAGCTTGAGGCTCTGTCTCAAAAAAAAAAAAAAAAAAAAAATTTAGAAATAATCATCTTTGGCTACAAGGATTAATAACAAGGATGATGCAGGTTCAAGATCGTGTAGGTGATTGCTGGGCAGATGTCCTCACAGAAGTATGTTTTTGAGTGTAAGGTTGCGATGGTGTTTGGGCAAGATCGTGGTTTTTGCAGCGTCTTTTGTGCTAGTTCTTTTCACCGGGCATTTATGTATGACCTTCCTTCCCTTCTTCAGCCCTCCCTTGTTCAGGGCCTTCTCCAGGTCTGTTTGTCAGGATTTTTTTTGTCATTGTTTGTTTTGTTTTGTTTTGTTTTAGTGCAAGAGACTACGTTTTAATTCTGACAATTTTCACAACAGGAACAAATTAGTGACTTTTAAAACCTATGTCACTCACTGGATTATTGGTTTTGATGCCCTCCCTAGGATAGTCTGAGGCATTTCTGTTGATCCTTAATTTGAACTTCCAGAGCCAGAGCCGGCTGTGGGAGCGACCTGGGTGTGGAGGGACAGAGACCCGGAGTTGGTCTCCAGGGTAAAGGGAGCCGGAGACGGAGATGGCTGGCACTACCCACTCAAGGAAGCCGATGGAGAGCAAGCTCTGAACCCCAAGGTGGGCCACCATGCAGAGGTGGAATGGCCCACGGGGCAGAGGCAGGAGTGGCCTGAAAGGAGGTAAGTGTGCCCAGAGCAGGCGTAGGAAAGTTCTAGTCTCTCCCTGCAGGGCCCTGTGCTGTTCTCTCTGCTCATCCTGCAGCCTCCCTGCTCTGCAGAGTGACATCCTCAGCAGCCTCTGGGGGAAGGTGGGCAAATTTTACAGGTCAGAGAACTGAGGTTTGGCAAAGTAAAGCAACATCTTCAAGGAATTTGGAATGTCAAGGCTTGAACTTTAAGATGAGGTGGGTAGTAGGTATCGTATATAAACAGAAATAACTTCTACGTTTATTAATTTATTAATAAGTAATGATTAAAGGCCTACAACGTGTCAGCTACCCAGGTGGTTAGTGCACAAGAGAAAAGGGCATCCTGCCTGTGGACCTCACGTTGTCGGGGAGACAGAGAGGAAAGGGCTCTGCACGCCTCTGCCTCAGGAACCTGCAGCTTCACCAGGGCTGAGGTCTGGGTGGTGATGCCCAGCCATATGACCCTGACAACACCAGGGGTCTTAGGATCACAGCAGTATTTCAAAGGACAATAAAAACAAGCTGTTTCCTGAAGATGGGGATTCTCTCTCTTCCTTCTGACTGTTCCTCTTCAGGTCTCTGGGTGCCCTGAGGGGCTGGGGTGTACAGGGGCGTCAGCAGCGGGCTCCTCCCAGACGAGCTTGGGAAGCTGGGGAGACTCTCAGGCAGGTCCTGCAGTCACTGCAGTGTCCTGAGCACCTTGGCCTTCTGCAGCTCCGTGTAAGAAGGCTGCTGTTGGCTCGGCACCTGTGGCTCAGCGGGCTAAGGCGCCAGCCATGTACACCTGAGCTCGTGGGTTCGAATCTAGCCCGGGCCCGCCAAACAACAATGACGGCTGCAACCAAAAAAAAAAATAAAAATAATTGGCTGGGCGTTGTGGCGGGCACCTGTAGTCCCAGCTACTTGGGAGGCGGAGGCAAGAGACTCTCTTGAGCCCAGGAGTCGGAGGTTGCTGTGAGCTGTGATGCCACGGTACTCTCTCCAGGGTGCCAGCTTGAGGCTCTGTCTCAAAAAAAAAAAAAAAAGAAGACTCCGTCCATCCCACCTCACCATGCAGACACCTGGAGGCCTGGAAAACGTCTGCAGAGACCTTCCTCGCCCCAGCTTGTGCTAATGGCCTTGTCCGTGTTATCTCCAAGGCCCTGACAAGA